>JAHWFO010001556.1:12680057-12690656 GCA_023313115.1 Rhysida immarginata | reverse complement strand
TCCTCCCCCAGTATTTATCAGTATTTATCTACTGAAGAAATTCCTAAAAGAGAGCACTTTTGGCTCAATCGTATTTCCACTTAATATTAACATGTGATTCAACGTCACTTGCAAATGAGAACAGACTGCTATTTCGTTGGACTTCAATACTAACTGGCTGTAAAATGGCCAGGGCGGATCGGATCACTTGTATATTTACTGGTTCACAGTAAATCTCACTTTGCAATAATACTGTTATTTTTGCGAATTCTACAATTATGCTCCGGACTGACATGAATCTGAGATTTGGAGGGGTGATGCCTCTGGTAGTAATCTTCTAAGTTTCTTCTGTTAACAGCCGAGCTTTTACGGTCTTGTGAAAAAAGTGTTTTGTGTCTGCTGCAATTTTCAATGAGTAATTCTAAAGAATAAAGAACGTGCATAAAATTTTGTTACTTTATGGTAGAGCGGAAACTTTGAAAATGATACAAAGGCCTTTTAAGGATGCTAGTATAAATCGTTCAAAAGTGACAAGTAGTAAGCAATTAAATTGGCTTAAAAGTGGTCAACTATCAATCGAAAACGATATGCTGCGAGCTAATCGTTTATTGAGAACATTATGTAAGCTTGCTAAGTTATTGTAATACCCAAGTGATACAAAGCTTCCAAACTTGAGCGGCTTGTTTAATAGCTTCAAAGACTACAGTCGGGCCTTATTAGGATCTGGGGCCTATTTAGCGCAGCTACCCTAAAGCCATCTTAAAAAAAGAAAATCAGTTTGAATTTGAATTTTTGGAAAACGAACTTCGATTAATCGCTTGCTAGCCTGTCTTGGAGAGGCTACCTGTGGATCAACTATTTAAAACAGATTTTCTTACAAATATTCATATAATTGAACCAGTTTGACTTGAGCAACCCCAGTATTACCATACAAGGGTGCATATTTCTTTTAAACAAACTTTTCAAATTTCGAAGCTTAAATTTTTACTCCTATCAGAGATTTAAGTCCAAAGTTTTTCAATTCTTATCAGTTAGAATAAAAGTAGAGTGCTAATCTTTTTTTTTTCTATATCCGTATTAGTTAGGTTTATCAGGCTCACGTGACTAAATTCCGTTCCAATCCATTGAAGAAGATGCTTTCCTAATTTTATCAAGAATTTATTGTCGCTTCCCACGTTTTGACCGCCGTTGGAAAGTCAACCTAAATGGGATAGCTAGACTTATATATGCATGAATACATTATGCTTATCATGGTTTTTGTGTGCGTGTGTGTATTGTGTGTGCGTGCGTGCGTATTTTCCCTACTTTTTTCCCTGTCTGCTTCATCGGTCCATTCATCGTTCGTTCTGTTGCGCCTCAATCTCCCGCCGGGCCTTCTAGATATACGAAGCCTCTCGTAATTACAGGTTGCCATGGTAATTAACCTGCGTGACATGCGCACCACACACGAGCCAGGGCTCATGGCGTCGTAGCGAACGGCTAGTTCCGGTCGTGAATCCACCCCCACACGCGCTGCCCTTTTGCAGGGATAGTTCACTTGAACAACACCCCTTCCCTTAACCCTTTTAACCCTAGCGCGAGCATTATAGTTACATAAGGTTCCCCTTCGACCTCTGGAACGGGCAGAAGATTTTCGGGAAATAAGGAAGTGCGGTACTTTTTCTCGAGTCCGTGCCGATTTAACGAAGAGGAAAAAATTTATGAAACATAAACAACAACAGCCCTTTCCGCTTCCATAGAAAATGGATTAAAAACCGTATCTTGGAATATTATTATGTTCTTCGCATTTTGGGAGTATAGTGATAACTGGAATCTTTTAAATCATATCCTCATTAAGTGGTTCCATCATTTGTATCGATTCATTGATTCGCCTCTTGTAGAGAGAACAAATTTCGTATAAAAGCATTTCTATATGAAAAGAGCATAGAATGGATTTAATGAACTGTGAAAGATCTCAATTAGGTTGTAGTCCTTTTTACTTGCTAATGCGTCAAATTAAGAAAAACAAACGACAACTTACTTTTATAATGTTGGAACTTTAATTAGTTTTAATTTAGCTTTTAGACTAAAAAATAAAAAGATATATTTCCAAAACTGTTTTGAGGGCAATTCAAAAGACCCTTTTGTTTGTTCGTATGAAGCAACAATCTGCTTAGTGATTAAATTTTGCGTGGAAAAGGTTCATCTAAATTCAAGAGCAGTTAAAAAATAGTTATGGGATATCATAACTGAAAATAAAACAACTGCCGAAAAAGAAAAAGTAAGAATGCTTTCGATTGAAAATAAATATATGGAATTAGGGCCGTGATATTATGATCATTAAATGATGGTGGCCGCAGTATGACATGCTTAGTTTAGTGTATAATATCTCAAATAAAAAAAAATTACAAACCGAGGTGGTATATGATCTGTGACGACATAGCTGCGGTAATTTCTAGTGAACATAATATGAAGGCGGGATTTATTGCTCTAAAGCTTTTATTTCACATTTGCATCTAACTATTAGCATTTCGAAGATAAGATGCGATTCATTTGATAGAGAAATTCCATTTGAATTTAACCGTAAATAGGATATATTTCCATAAGATATAATTTAGTGCCGTTTATAATTCTACTGCTTTACAACCACATAGACTTTAACGTAGGCTAATTTTTCACATAGTCATTTTTGTTATAAATTTGCAGCCCTAAATTTTATTTATAAGTCAAATATATCAAATTGGTGGGAAAGTACATTATGTTTCAAATTTATTCGGACACTTTAAAAACAGCACATTATCAATGGTTTTGATCTTTATTTAATTTCTACAACAATGATAATGCTTCAAATGAACTATAGGCCTCTAAATATAACAAAAAATATAAACCACTCGTTATTAAAAAAAACACTTGAAAACTTAGAAAAAATTGAAATTGAGTGTTTCACATTTATTCGGACAGGCATGATTTAGCACCAGTTTAAACAATAATAAAAACATTTAACGTCCACTGTGACCTCCCCCTTTGTTGATGACATCAAAAACTCTGTTTGGTATTGATTGAATGAGTTCTTGAAGAGTTCCAGGATCCAGAGAGTACCAGGCATCTTCAATTGCAGACTTCAATTCTGAAACTGATGAAAACTGCCGTGCATTTTTGTACACCTGCCTGGCCATAGCGCCCCACAAGTTCTCGATTGGATTGATATCTGGGCTTCTGGATGGCCACGACAAAACTCGAACGTTATGGGATTCCAACCACTTTTTGGTGTCCTTTGAATTGTGTATTGGTGCATTATCTTGTTGAATACGCCAGTTTTCTCCGCAGACAACTGCTCCAGCATGCAAAGGATGTTCTTCCAAGATCTCCTGGTACCCCTTTGAATTTAATCTTTGCGAAATAAACGCCAATGTTGACGTTCCATTGAAGGTAAATGTTCCCCACACAATCACTGATTCGCCACCCATTTGACGTTTTGAAACGTCTTTGGTTCTTTTCTCAAATCATGTCAATAGCATGCCCACCCGTCCGGTTCATCCAAATTGAATTTTTTTTCGTCTTAGAAAAAAATTTCCAACCTTTCGTCGGTCCAGGACATGTGTGTTCTAGCCCATGTCAATCTGTCACGTTTGTGGTGGTTTGTGAATGGTGGAATGGAACGCAAACGTCTATGTCTCAGCACTGATGAATTTTTCATGGCTCTGTACACAGTCGTACTACTGCATGGAAGGTCCAATTCAGACCAAAGAAAGAGAGGAAGGAAACTCCACTTGTCCACAAAAGAAGTTTAATATGTGTCATATATGTATACATATTAAACTTCTTTTGTGGACAAGTGGAGTTTCCTTCCTCTCTTTCTTTGATACAAGCATCCACAGATTCCTAAGGTCAGTGCATTTTATTTCTTTATTAATAAGGTCCAATTCAGCTCGAATTCTCCTTATAGATGTGCATTCATTGGATGCTGCATTGACAATACGCCGCACATTACGAGGTTTTAAGATTGCTTTTGGTCCTGTTTTATTTTTTGGTGGCTTCTGAACTTCTTTTGATTTCAGGTAATCAGCAACTGTCGATTTTGGTCTGTTGACAAAAGCAGCAATCTCACGTACGGACTTTCCTTGGCTAGCAAAGGCATCAATTTGACCTTTTTCATAATGGTGACATTTTTGCCTCGTCCCATTGTAGCTCAGTGTTTCAATTCGAAGCCCAGTGAAAAAAAATGACCCATACAATGTTTAAAAGTACATTAATTTGCATAAATACCAACGACCAACAGTAAATGGGTTATTTCATTGAGTATTGAGGGGCCTGCCCGAATAAATGTGAAACACTCAATTTCAATATTTTTCTTCTAAATTTTCAAGTGTTTTTTTAACAACGAGTTGTTTATGGTTTTTGTTATACTTAGAGGGCCTATAGTTAATTTGAAGCATTATCACTGTTGTAGAAATTAAATAAAGGTCAAAACCATTGACAATGTGCTATTTTTAAAGTGTCCGAATAAATTTGAAACATACTGTAATGTCGATTTAGCACATGCAGTTTAAATTCATTGTAAGAAATTTATATATGCAAAGTTGTAAGCTTGCATTGGTGCTGATGTCAATGCAGATATATAGGGTGAACATAAAGTCTTTACCTGATAATGAAAATAAATTAAAAACATGCGGTTTTTTGTATTTTGATCTCCATCTCAAAAATTTTTAAAATGCCGTTACGGTAGAAGCCGAGGCGACATAGGTGGTGCTAACGTTAGCCATATTGAAAATGGCGTCTATGAGAGAGAAAGCTCAATTCGTTCTGAGTACCAACCATGGGTAATTTATCAACAGGACCGTGTCCTGCCACGTTGGGCATTATCAGTTCATGAATTCCTTGATTCAGCGTTTCACAACCGATAGTTTGGAAGAGATGGTCCTACAGCATGGCCCCTCACGTTCTCCGGACACAGTATCCTTAGACATTTTGCTTGTAGGGATATGTTAAAGATAAAATGAACATCTACACCGGTCCCCAATGTGAACACATCAAAGGCAAGAATAACGGATGCGATATTGACGGTTACAGAAGACACGCTGGGAGAATAAGTGGCGAGAAACTGAATATCGTCTAGATGTTCTCAGAGCTTCGAAAGGTGCACATATTGTAGTGTACTGACTATGTGAAGAAAAACGTTTTTGAGATGAAGATCATAATATAAAAAACCGTATGTATCTAACTAATATAGTTTTTTTTATTATTAATTTTCTTTTTTTTTTTATCTGACTTTACGTTCACCCTGTACGAGTTCAAACTCAGCAGATGTACAGTTGAGGCTGTAAGAAATGTGAACACTCACTTTCTGAGCGTGAAGCCCAAAGATGGTTCAAAAATTTAAATCCGGAGATATACACCTTAAATATAAACCCCGCTCCGAACGCCCATCGGAAGTTGATAATGACCTCTTAAAATCATTAGTGAAGCCAAATCCCCGGGTAACATCACGAAAACTTGGACCCAGACTTTGAATTGATCATACAATTGTTTGTGAAGTTTACAGCAAAGTGCGCAAAGTGGAAAAATGGATACCCATAATTTTATTCACTTATAGCGGAATAAAACTGACCCTTTCCTACATTGAATTGTGACTTGTGACGAAAAGTGGGTCCTGTATGACAGTTCACAACGTTCAGGATAATTAGTAGACCTCTACAAACAAAAAGGCCAAGCGTTACCTCGTTCCCCAGAATGGGGTCATGGTAACAGTGTTGTAGTTAATGGCTTCCCCTTATAAGGGAAATCCACCAAAAAAGAAAGTACTGTTGAATATTTTTAAATTATGTTGCTAATTCACGATATGGCAAAATTTTCTTCAAATTATTCGATAGTAATTAACAAAAACACAAAACATCACGTACTATATTGCTCGCGGAGGTAATTTCTGGTGCAGTCGATGATGCTTCATAGAGGCGCGGCAGGATACTTATGTGAGAAGCA
Source organism: Rhysida immarginata (assembly GCA_023313115.1). Lineage (NCBI taxonomy): Eukaryota > Metazoa > Arthropoda > Chilopoda > Scolopendromorpha > Scolopendridae > Rhysida > Rhysida immarginata. Next base: position 12,684,719 of record JAHWFO010001556.1, on the reverse strand, counting down.
GCACTATATTCAGACCGAAATGCATGCAGCGTATTAACATTATCACTGATCTTGCTAGCGCTGGATTTGCCAATAGGCCGACTAGGCCGCGGCCTAGGGCGGCAGATTTCAGGGGGCAGCGGATTTCATTAGTTTGACTATTCTATTCAATACTTACTTATCTAATTAAATACGTATTATTTACGGCCTAAATAGTCTTAGTTTACATTACATTACTTACAAGTGATCACGAAATTTCGCCGCTGCTGACATTTTTTTCATCAGTGGGATAGATATCGGACTCAAGTTCAAATATATGTCTGTATCAAACTTTTTTTCTCCATTGTTAAAATTTATATACTGATTTTTTACGAGCACAACTGCAACAGGGAAAACACAACACGCGTTAGTGATCAGACGCCAGTTGAACGCGTCATCTGGTCGCATCTCCGCGCCTGCTTCTATGCGCGCATCAAAGAGTGCCTAATAATTTCCAGTTTTTAAAGTTGTTATTTACATGTATAATCGAAACAAATTATACCTTTCAGAAACCCTTTAAGATTGCTAAATTTTAGACAATTCTTGTTTGGCTGTACTTTCCCTTTAGACCTGGCCAAACCATTACAGCAGGTGTTCTGTCAGCAACTTGATGTTCTTCACCAAAAACTTTGCAAAAATAAACAAAAAAAAACACCATTTACTTGTAAATAGGAAAAGGCCTGTTCTCCTTCATGACAATGCTCGCTCTCATACAACAATATTCACCAAACAATCCATTCTTCAAAATAAATAAAACTTGGAGGAGTTAGGATATGAAACTTAGCCACATACTCGCCAGACCTTTCCCCAACGGACTACCATTTTTTTCAGGCCTTAGAAAATTTTCTTCGCAAAAAATGTTTCATAACCAGAATGATGTTAAAATTTCCTGAGTTCATCCCCTGTTCGAGCCGAGATGTCCACAGTGACGAAGAAGAAGACAGCAATTATGAACAGAAATGCGCTCCTTCCGACGTGAAGAATGCTTTGGAAGTGGTGAACAGTTACCTCGTCAGTTTGCTACATGTAAGTGACGACATCTTTAAGAACATGTTTTCAATAGAACATTTAATTGATGATCATGTAATGAATAATATGACAAAAATTTCAATTTTTTTTTAATAAACACATTTGTAACAAACCATTCCCTGTGTCCGTATTTTTTATACATTTTGCTTTCGAAACCGGAAGCTGAATTCGGGAATTATGCCAAAATCGCTTAACACCAATTTGGATAACACGAACTTTTTATCCGGTCCCCTGATGATTCGTGTTAACCGGGATATACTATATTTCTTTTTCTTATAGTTTGCAAAACAGGCTAGTGTTTGAATGTCATTTCATACAATAAAACGCTGAGTATAAGCTTACCTACAATTGTATCTGTAAGTGATTGACATATTGCTCTGGGTAGGCGAACAGAGGAGAAAAAAGTAGATCCACGAAACTCCAGAAAACGAACTCTCTTGAATTTTTTGTTGATATGGGTCATTTCTCAGAGTTTCCAAGAGATTTTTCATTGCCATGAAATGGACACTGCCAATTATAGCCCCTTGCCTTGGAGAATAGACTTAAGCGAGAGACACAGCTGCTTTTAACCCATTCTTCAAAATAAATCTAATCCACTGCATACCTTTTAAAATCTAACCATCCGTTATCATCCTAAACAAAAAAGCCCGAATTGCTTTGGTCTCTTTTCCTCTAAAAAATTTTAGGCATGATTCGCAAAGATTCTTTCCCGATAGTGCCTTTGAAGCCTCCGTTAATATTTCTTAGCCTTTCATATGTTAAATGAGGAAATTATTGGTAATGAATACATTTTAGACGCCATCTAGTTTTTTCACTTATAGATTATCATAGTAACTATATACATATGATATTATCAATTTCTTTTGATAAATATATTATCAATTTCTACGTTTGTCTTCGTAAAGGATAAAACATTAAAGTATCAATTCTGATATTGCAATATAACACATTGGTATTCGCTTACTTTTTGCAAGGTTCATGAAATAAATTCAACGAAAAATTGGACTTTATTTTAATTTTATTTTATTTGAGCAATTTACGCATCATCCGAGTTATGCAAAATTATAGATGAATCTTTTATGTTAAAATCGTTTTTGATTGAACTGGAAAGATTAAACCTCGTAGATTCTTTATTAAGAATTGTCCCTGCCGAAATTAAGTTATGATGGCTTCGTCGAAGCATTCCTACAATAAGACATATTAAAATGAGCAAAATTTTTTTCATGGAATAACATAATGAGATCGATATTCATTATCAGTAACGTATGATTCTAACGATAAAAACATCATGACATTATAATGATATCCAGAAATAACGATAACAAAAAGAACATTTACGCATTATGTCCATTGAAAAAATTATATAAAATATTTTGTAAATTATTATTACTAATTAACTTGTTTACATAAGAAGCGAGGAGTTCACTATTATATTAATGAAAACTTTTTCTTCTTCAGTTGTTTTGAACACTTTTCCTAAGATTGAAAATTACAATTTTCACCTTCACGTTTCATAATGAATATTCAAGTAAAACCTTAACTCCTCGGTATTTATGGAAACTAATTGCTAACGTCCTAAAGAGGCAAAAGGAGATAAGCGATCAGTCAGTTGGAAAGGCAGAAAGGGAAGGATCAATTAACGAGGGAGCATTAAAGACAATGACTGGGTCTCTTATTGGCTTCCTCTGACCTTCGACCTTTTCAGTCAAGAACTAATAAGCAGTCGTGTGATTGGTCGGTGCCAACCCTATCAGCCTTTTAAAGCTAATCGCGTCTCTCATTTGGCGTCTCTGCATGACGCGGCGGAGGTTTTGGCTCCCTTCCAAATTAGATTTGGAAAATTAAAAAAAAAAAAAAGAAAAAGAAACAGAACAAAAAAGAATCAAGCCGATAGGAGTTCTCCCTTTCCTCTCTCCTTCCCCCTTTCGACTTATTACAAGTTGTTACATGACAGCACGCGTTGTGTCTCAGAAAAGGAACACCCGCATCTCGAACACCCTTCCTTCCTTTCATTTAAATGCGATGAAAACAATCGCCGACGCCTCTTCGCCACCTGGCGATGGAAAAAAATTAAAAAACCCACATCACCCACGTCCATTTAGATCCCGAGAACGAAGTGAAAGGACCATGTGCTCGGCTTGGTTTCGTCAAAAAAAGGAAATCCCTCTGGCACATCATCTCCTGTGTTGGCTGCGCTTCTTCAGAGTCACCCTGAAAATTAATGCAAAGGTCAACAGGGATCGAGAATTTCTAACCAGTAACGTTTCTAGTGATTAATCTCGACGAATGTTAATGGCAAAACGGTTGAGGCTGCTATTGGGGGTTTTTCTTATGGTAAATTATAAAAGTATATAACTACTCTGACACATATGATAGAATTGTATTCTCATTGTTTATTAAGATAAACAAAAAAGTGACAACGAAATAATTATGATTCAATGCTTTAGTCAAGAGCAGAGGAAACAAGAAACCATTAGATGTTAAAGATGAGTAAAACGCAATAAAATAATCTATACAACGGCCCATTTAGTCCTAAACACTTAAAATATTTCGGAACTAACTGAAATGCCAATTGAATTTAAAATAACACGAATAAAAACTTGAAAATATCGTAATATCTTTTGATCATCGACATTTGATGCTTTTTATGATGGGAATTGAGAGTAGTTATATGGGAATAGATTTTCTTTTGATTAGCAGGCGTTCACCAGATATTCCTTTAGTTCTCGCAGGTTTGCTGGAAGAGGATTTTGATATTCAAACAACATATCCCAAGCATTCTCTATGGGGTTATAACTGGGCTCTGAGACGGCCAGGGTAAATGGCAAAAGTCATCGTGCTTGCAGCATGTCGTCCATGAAGAAGCCGTCAAACAAAAGATAAAAATGCAGCACGGTAGAATGGATTTTGTCTGCAACAATTGTTAGATAGACGGTGGAACGCACGCGATTTCCCAGGAATATAAGGGGGTCAGTTCCATACCAGCAGAAGAAGCTCCATACCATCGTGATTTCAGAACCTTGTTTCTTAAAGCTCCAGCCAAGCTCTCTCCTCGCAGTCGGTACAAAACAACGTTTAACGGGAACAGGACAGCTGGGCGACGGACAACTTGGCGATGGACAACTGGGCACCAGCTAACTGGGCGACGGTCAACTGGGCGACAGAAACTTAAGTGAATCCCTATCGACAAACTTAATGAATTTTAACGTCTCAAACATTGAAGCTCGTATAGAGTGGATTTTTTTTAATATTTAAACCGGATCAATATATTAATGAATATATGTGTAAATTTTAAAATGTAAAAGATTTAAAATTAAAATTTTTTATGTTCATGTTCAATATTATCTACGCAGTATAACCAAGCATGAAGAAATATTAGAGATATTTTATTTCATTCCAGTCTTTTTATACTTATGTTCTATTTTCATTTATCTATTGTTTTTTTCAGTTTTATTCTTCTTATGCTTTTCGTTCATTTTATAATTTTCCATTCTATACTGTATACTTAACGATTCTTACTTCATTATACAAATTTGTATTTTTTTCTGAATGCCATTTTTTTTATTTCTCTTATGTTTCCACAAATACTCTCTTTCCCTCTTTGCCTTTCTATTT
>JAHWFO010001556.1:12669540-12679957 GCA_023313115.1 Rhysida immarginata | reverse complement strand
CAGTTTCTAGTAATTGCAATTAATAAATTAAGAGCAAATATTCAAAATTTAATCATATACCAATTGTGTGCTGGAATATTGTGTTTAATCATTTCATCATTTGCATATATCGAATGTTTTTTTTTCCTAATTCATCATACTGGATTTCAAAGAAAAAAAAAATTAACAAAAACACTTAAGATTTATTTTTCTTAAGTATTCAGAAAATTGGCATTCAGATAAAAATACAAATGTGTATAATGAAGTAAGAATTGTTAAATATACAGGAAGTGTAATTAAAAACTATAAAATGAACGAAAAGAATAAGAAGCGTACTACTGATGTATAATACAATGGAAAAAGAAAAAAAAAAGAGTACATAAATGAAAATAAAACATAAGAATACAAATACTGGAATGAAATATCTCTAATATTTCTTCATATAAGTTTATACTGCATAGATAATATTGAACATGAACATAAAATATAAATTTTTAATTTTAAAACCGCAGATGTAATAAATTTTGACATGTATTCATTAATATATTGATCTGATTTAAATATTAAAAAAATTCCACTCTGTGCGAGCTATAATGTTTGAGATGTTAAAATTCATTAAGTTTGTCGATAGAGAGTCGCCCAGTTGACCATCGCCCAGTTAGCCGGTGTCCAGTTGTCCATCGCCCAGTTGTCCGTCGCCCAGCTGTCGCGTACCCCATAACGTGATTCGTCAAAGCATATAACCTTCTTCCAGTCTTCACGTGTCCAGTCACGACGTTCCAGATACCACAGTAGATGAATTTTTCCTGTTCTTTGCCGGGGTTTTCATATAGACATGCTACTGCCGCTTTGGATCCGCTTCAATCTTGGCGCATGCCTCTGCCAGATATGCACAGTAGACATCCTATTTAATGTGCAAGTAGTTTTAAATGACGACGGACTCACTCATGATTGATTGTCTTTGATCCACAGTTACCCCTTTTACACAAAAACTGTGGATCATTTTTCCAACGTTTGAATACTCTGGATATCGAGAATCCAATCAGCCTTTTTGTTGTTTCAATCGTGGCTCCAGATAGTCGAGCGCTAAAATGAGTCTCTTTTCGAAATAAGTTAGGTCCTTTTTCCATGCTTATCAATTTCTATGATTAGAATCACCCAACTCCTCCTTAGAAACGCGATAAGTGCACGCTTGAATCACATGGCCTCAAATTATTTTATAAAAAAAACGGATTCAAATAAATTTACATATCTTTTACACATGTTTCTAAATCATTGGCCAGAATGTATGTCAAACCATTTTATAGATGATACATACTATTTTAATTAACCTGTGACGAGTTATTTTTAAACGTTGAATATTTAGTGTCGCCATCGCATTAAAGTTCTTGATTCAAAAATGGAATGGAACTTAAAGTTTAATTTTAAATACGAGAGAAATTTCTATATTAGTAGCAACACGGTTGTATGTTCACCAGTATTTCTGGCTTATACACACATACGGGTGGTACCTAACCTACAGTATATGGACTCGTCCATCTGATGCTCCGCGCATCCTGTGCTGCGAAGAATACCATAGTCTGTGAGAGACCAGTCTAAATGCATGAGAAAAATTTCATCGCGATGGGCTCCACACAATTTGACGGAATTGCAGAAATGGCAATGATGCGATAAGGCGCAAACCCATTTGATCGCTATGAGCGCGAAGGGGAGGTTTTCCTATGCTGTATCAGGGCCGTCTTTAAGGGAAACTGAGGAAACAGGGCCCCCTCCAGGCCCCTCCAACTGAGGAAACAGGGCCCCTCGAATTCGGGGGCCCCCGGGCATGCGCCCGGCTGCGCCCATGCGGAAAGACATAACGATGGATGAGACTTATATGAGCCCAAACTGAATCTCCAATCGAACGTATGGCGTCATTACGGGTACCTAGGAAAATCAAAAGCACGTCGAACCCCAGCAGGCGATACACTGCTCCATTCCCGCCATCCATAGACTATAGAGGTTTCATAGAAACATCTCTTTTTTATCGGCTGTAATTAATAGTCGCCACTAATAAAGAAACAGCCCTCCTGTATGCAAAAAATTTCAACTGTATAATTCTAAGCTTATAGCCTAAGTTAATTACAGGATGACTTTTATTACACTGATAAAATAAGAGACCTGCCTTCAAATGAAATCCCTTCGTTAAATCGCTGTCGCGAATTAAGTTTATAGCAATGAATAATGTAAATAATAAAACAGGGTCACGTATGATTTTTTAAGCTGTTGTAATCAATGTTTGAATAATTATCAGTTCTCCTGAATAACTGCAGTCCGACGTATAAATACTTGATAAAGAACGAAATAGAGCCAATAGAATAGAATCAGTCACTTAATATAAGCTATGATGCGATGATACTTACTAATACATCGGTTTCGGAATAAAGAACAGTTAACAAAATATGCGAGAGAACAGTAAATTGCTGGATCGAGGGTAACTATCTTTAATGATCAGCGAATGAGAAAACATGGGGAACCGAATCTCATCTCATTGAGCAAGGCTCGTCAATTCATCTTATAAATGAAGGCATGGCGAAGTTTTGAGGGTTTAAATTTTCTTTAAAGAACTTCTGATTTTTTTTTTACGTTAATTTTTAATTTTTGATTTAGGAAACATTTTTTTAATTTCTAATTCGTTTGCTTAAGTCACTAGATGTCGTTATAGCTTAAATATAAAAAAAAAGACAAAACCGTTTAATTATGTTAGTGAAAACAGAAAAAAAACATGGTTTTTATGCGCACGAAACATGGGGAAAATGGTGCTAATATGGGATATAGTTATTCTTAGCGGCTACACAAGCCGTACATCTGCGTTCCATGCTTTCAATGAGGCTGTTCAAGAGTTCGGTTGGCAACAAGTTCCACTCCTGGCGAAGAGCAGTTTTGAGCTCTGGGATGGTCATTGGTGGAGGTTGATGGGATGCAATTTGTCTCCGTATATGAGAAATTTTTGGGCCCTGGGCAAATCAGATTTTATGGGGCCCTAAACAAAGTTTACTCAAAAACAAATTTAACATAGACTTATCCAAAATCCAAGTATGCCAGTCATTACTTCTTTTTAGATTGGAGCCATACATTGAATGGGGGCCCCTATCTACCGGGAGCCCCGGGCAGATGCCTAAACGCCCCCCCCCCCCCTCACTACGGCCCTGCCCAGCCATGTTCATCGGGTTCATAGCTGGAGATCTTTCTGGCCACTCCATGCTTGGGATATTCTCACTTTGCAAAAACACCTCCACCAGCAGAGCTCTGTGGGGACGTGTATTATCGTCCATGAGAATAAAATCTGGGCCCACGGCTCCTCTGAAACCTCTAACATGACCTTTCAAATATTTCATCTCTATATCTTCCAGCATTAACGGTACCTCTGTTAAATATGTGTTCCCAAACCATGATGCCTCCCCAAACCATACCTCCAACTGGTCCTCGATGTTGTTGGGATTATAACAGGTTCTACGTTCTCTCCTGATAGTGGTTCGACGAGAATCATTTTGAAGCTGAATCTGAACTCATCGTGAATACACGTTGCTCCACTGATCCAAAGTTCAGTTACGATGTTCTCGACTCTAATTTAAACGGGCCCTACGATTCGCAGGGTGAGCGAGACACAAACTGCCGGACGTCTGGTATAAAGACTAGCTTCCTTTAGCCTCCAGTAAGCTGTTTGCCTGAAAGCTCATGTTCCTGAAGCGGCTGCAAGCGGTAAGGTCCTGTGTCGATTTGCAGTTAATTGCAAGTCCCGTTATGTTGAGTGATTGTAACCCTTGGTGGACTTTGCACTGGTTGGCGTGTAACATCTCCTGTGTCTTGGAACCGTCTCCAAAATCTGGAAATTACACTTTGTGGAACATTCAGTTCTCTGGAGACTATCGAATGTGATTGACCTGCTTCGAATCTTCCGATTATTCTGCCTTTTATGACAAGATCAATTTGATGTCTTGGTTCATATTAAACGCAAAATCAACGATAACAAGGAGTTCTCCTAACGCGGCTTGCAAGAGTGTAACGTGGTTTACTCTACTGTATTTATTGCACTTTGGTCACTTTGCAAAAGTTTTCATTTCTGAGATAATCCGATCGTGAATTGACATTGGTTTAACCGTCTAACTGATTTAAGTGATATTTACATTTCAACGTTTGTCATTTTTCTGGATCTGAACGTTTAAATGTTTTTTTTTTTTTACAATTATACTTAACTTTTAGACATGAGTGTATTTCGGTTGTATTTATAAAAGTTCGTATTGAAATCTACGAGCCTGTGCGCAAAAAATTCTGGATTTTTGAAATTCTGATTTTGGATTCTTAGAGATCATCAAAAAATAAAATAAGAATTTCTCAAAGATCAATCATCTAACTCTTTAGATTTCAAGTTCAGTTTTGTCGAAGAAGAAAAGAGATAGAGGGTCGGTTTTTGCGATTACCATTCTGATTTTTGATGATCTTAAGAATCCGAAGTCAGAATTTCAAAAAAATCCAAAATTTTTTTGCAGACAAAAACACAGACTCAGGTTTCTGTAATGAAAGTTTTTTTAAGTTTCCTTTTTTGATAATGCAAACTCGCGCATTCTCAAATGGTTTCCTCTTAAATTTTGTAATTAACAAAGTACTATGTTTGCTTCTGTCTGGTACTCTATTCCAAATGCGCGATCCACAAAGTAAATAGCTGAAGGGTGGTTCAGATCGACCAAAAAGCTCATCAAACTATTCCTTGAGGAGTTTCACGAACATCATTTTCAATCCCAAATATAAGATAATAACTGAAGAAAGACAAATTGAAAAGGGAAGGAAAAATTCCGCGACCCGGATTCGAACCAGGGACCATCCCTATCGCTGGCACTGTTCTTACCAACTGAGCTACCGCGGATACGAACCGATTTGCTGTTAGAAGATATGCAAATGGACTTCATTTGTTCAAATACTGACCAAAGTTCTCTTGTTTTCTTATTATTCAGGGAGTATACACAGATGTTGTTGAGTGAATTGTATAAGTTATATATTTTGATTTCTGTTTACTCACTGCCAAGATATATCGTAGGTGAAGTTAACTGTATGAAGACGGAGTTAATGGGGGGGGGGGGGGGCAAGCACCCAACAAACCAAACCACCTCTCCGAAAAGTTTCGGTCTTCATTGAAACTCATTGGGCCCTTTATTCACAAGCTGTTTTTCAGTTTAATTTCCCTTTCCAATTCATCTTTCTTTCCCTTGCTTTGTGTGCGTGTGTCTCGTTCCTCTTCCCATACAGTTTTTTTTTCTTTCTTTTGAGATGAGTTTACACGTTCTTCTTATTTGTTCTTTTTTATGTTTTTTCCCCCTTTCTCATAAACTCACGTGAATTTTCCTCTCGTCCCTTCATTCCCCTCTTCCCATTCCTTTCCTGTTTTTCATTACCAAGGTCTAACGCATGCGCAAACACCACAGGGGCTCAAAGCAAACGAAATGGTACTCGACGCTTCGGTTGTATCTCGATGCTCAGTCGTTCAGCCCTACACACATTCTTCCTTAACGTTTCCACTCCTTTTATGCCTTTTCATTCTTTCTTTCCTTTAAACAATGCTCTAAAGAAACAGATGTAGTTGGTAGTTGCCTGACAAGGAGGGAGGGACACTTTCGCGAACTCCTTTTTTCATTTTCTCTCTCTCTCTCTCTCTCTCTCTCTCTCTCTCTCTCTCTCTCTCTCTTTTTCTATTTTAAGAAAGACAACGGTTCATTGAGAAGCAGAAAAGATAATTTATTGTTTTGAACATGAATGAATGTAAGATATCATGAACGGACTTAGAAATTTTAACGATTTTAAATATTTAGTTAACAAATGATTGTAGATTTAACATGCTGAAATAAATATTATATTTTAGAGAAATATTAAGTATTGAGACAATGTTGGCGCTCATTTTATGTTAATATTATTCGCTATCACCTTTAAATATGTTATGATTTATATTAATGTTCTGCAAAACTTTTCCGTGAAAGTTATCAGATTAACCGACTCATACAAAAGCAAACATATTAAAGAGACAGTGCACTAAGATTAGAATTGGTAACGTTAATAAAATATAAAGTATCCTATTCCCGATCATATAGGAGCGATACCTTTCACATGTATTTATACTCGAAATGTATTGAATTAAAAAGTATATAATTATTGAATTATACAGAAACTCCTTTCTTCCTTGGAGTTGGTTATAACTTTGCAGCAATGCTTTATGAATTGCTACACCGCTTAAATTGTGCAAGAGAACAATTTCGGATTCCAAAGGGTAAAGATACCTGAAGTAAATGTATTTTAGAGAAGAAGTGCGAAAATGTGATCTCAAATAGCTTATTACCATATCAACAAAGCTATTTATCGATAAGCGTAAATTATCACGACTTTCCTCGAATTTGACAAATATTTGTTTCAGAAATCATTATAAGTGTATATGTATGCTTATGATTTCGTCGAAAATTTAAGCCGTAAGAGAGATAAACATCGGATTGTAAATGTTATTGTAAATTTATCGTTTGCAAATGGGAACTACTCCTTTGATGTTGCAAAACGTTTTTAATTCATATATGATAACTTAGGCTCTTATCAAGAGCTCCTCGAACAGACTTTTTTAAAAACTGAGTAATCGAATTTAAACTGTCTTAAACTATCCGAATCTATATTTAATAATTTCATCGCTTGGATTGCAGTTTCCACTACAATTAGGATCTGAATGCTAGATTTTAACTTGTCTGAGATTAGACATGAAAACTTGATGGAAACTTTAGTTTTCAAATAATATTTCACGCCATTTGGCGAATTTTGCATATTAATCAAGCCGATCCATTCAGCAACTGAATTTATTGGTCATTAATCAATCTTTATCTATTGGAGTAAACTGGCTTATCAGTATCGCAGAAACAATAAGAAATGTAAGAGTTGTGAAAGTGCCATAAAAGAATAGTTATTTTAAGTATGCCTTTTATGCCTCGTAGTAAATTAAATCATCCTTTCATATAAAATGTCTATAGAGAATTCCCTGCAAATCTAAAGTCTGACTGACAACAGATGAAAGAAATTTAAAGGCCAATAACTTTACATGCTGAGAGAGAAACTGATGTAGATTACAAGTGCTGAACTATTGCCGTAATGTATCAATGGCTTTTAGTTTATCCAATATCTTCTCAATTGGATTTTATTACTGATAAAGATGAAAGTGATTCTATGAAAGTTTTGTTGCGAAAGCAAACCAAAACTTCATTTAAAAATTGCTAAAGCTCATTTTCACTCTTTCCGTCTTCTAGGAATTGGAAGAAAGGAGGAAAAGGAAAATACCACGAGTATCGCCGCCTTCATCAATAGACGTATGTATTTTTACACGATCTCATCAATCCATTCCTTGGATTCCAGCTGTTTCAGTCTATTTGTCCGCCCCTGCATATATCATTTCTATCTCAGGGCAGGTAAGTCTTTCTTTTGATTACTCGTGCCTTCTTTCCCTCTCCCTCTAGCAGTAGAACACACGTGGGGAATATCCTCCCTCCACCCCCATCTCCCTTCTCCCTGCATATTCTCTCTCTCTTTCTTGCTGACGTCTAAGTCTGCCCATTTTCTCTTCATCATCATCACCATCATCTTGTCCTTTATATGCACTCGGCTGTTTTTATGTGGATTCAAATGCTTACAGCACTCCTGTGACGAATCCTATTAAATAATTGCTTGCTCCCTCTGGGTGGCTCAGAAGCACCGGGGTCAAGGAGGTCACACGTGCTATTGGATGCGAGGGTGGATTGATGCGAAAACGTTCGCTGCGCCTAATAGGCGGCAACTTGCGTCGGATCAAAATTTGAACAACTGTTTCACGTGGTGAGCCTGAAACATTCGACATCGATGAAAAGAAGAAACCTCGAGCCCCTCGAGCGCAACTTGCTCTTCGTGGATTTGGTAATGCGCAGACAGATCATGTGAACACAGCTCATATTCTAACGTGAACATGCGCGTTTAAAAAAAATATTAAAAACAGAAGTATTTTTCTTATACCAAAAGCGAATGACGGTGTGGTCAATATCACACTCTAGTCTGGAAGGCTATTTTCTCATTTGAGTCTGGAAGAAAAATTAATATCAAGAAAATTCAGTAACGTTCTCACACATTTTACTCTTAAAAAGTATTATTTCCTCTGATGTTGATCTTCTTTTCTATTCCTCTTTATCTTTTCGGTATCAAAGTTGTTAAATAACCACTGGATCTATTTTACATTTAACCTAGCAGGGAATCAGTTTAGTGAGGCTTTGCTTGGTCTTCCAATCTTGTTGGTAATGGAACAAACACACACACATCCTTGCTTTCAAACGACAAGAGCTGCGCGTGATGTTGACAAGTTGTTAATAATTTAAATGAGTAGAACGACTTTTTAAATGCTAAAATAAAATATTCAGAAGATGAAATCGATGATTTATTGTGCAGATATGATATTAAATAGAAAAGTGTAAATTATATGAGAAACTAATCCTGATCTCGATAAATGAAATGCTTTTAAGAGCGTAGCGGATTTCAAAGCTGAACAACCCCTATTAAAGCAGAAGATATATTGAAGCAAATTGTTATTTATTTTATTGAGTCAGATCATCTTTGCTAGATTGTAATATTAAAGCGCAGATTGGTTTTCCTGTTTTCGCCGCTTCTTTCAACGGGTCCAATCATGTAAGAAAAGTAAACCCTATACAATAAGTAGAAGCCAAGTTTAAGTTTTAAAATTTCAACGAGATGAATTAGATAAATTAAAGAAACAGGTTGAAATGAAAAGAGATAGATAGATGGATAAATAGGTAGGTAGGTAGGTAGGTAGAGAGAGAGAGAGAGAGATCAAGCTGTTCAAGTCCCCCCCCCCCCCTTTTCTAAATAATAAGAATCTCAAGACCCAAAATAATATCAATTATTTCATATCTCCTTTAATGTTAATAGTGCATTCTGTTGTTACGAAATTATAAATATTGCATTGAAGTTAAAAAAAAAAAAAAAAAGATCTTAAATATTAAGAAAAAAAAAGATAACCTTACGGAATAACTTTCAGAAGCTTCACTGCACTACTCCTTGTCTAATAAGGATTTATAAAAACAGGAAAAATAAAATCTTGAAAACATTCCAAGAAGGAGCTTTAGCTGTGAAGCAGAAATACATTTAGACATTTATTAATAAGAAATTAATCTCTCCAGTAGGGTATAAGCAAGTAACGGACTCTGCGGTCATCTATTTTTACCCGTGTATCTGCACGTTTTACCCCCAGCCCCTACCCCAAGTTTTTAATCAAACCATTTATTTTCTCGAACGTAGTATGTAGAAAAAGAGCTATCTTCTTTCCTTTCTCGTCATTTCCGATCGAATAACATATCACATGCCGTATGTTGCCATACTTCTAAAGATCAAGTGACTGCTACCATCGCAACTCGGACCGCTCTCCGTGAACAATGTAGCCTAAACTTCACAGTAATGTAGATCTTGTCTTGAAGAATCTGGATACTGAATTTTACTCCTTTACGTACCTAAATACCACATAGATCTTTTGTCCCTCTGGCTCCCAACCCCGTAATTCCTATCCCAGTGCAACAATAAAAACCAAACTATACTCTATCCAACGAAAGTTGGAGTGGGCGTGTCCAGTTAAACTTCCTATTTCAATTGTTAGACATTGTTGCCAAAGTAGAATCAACAATGTCTAACAATTGAAATACGAAGTTTAACTGGACACGCCCACTCCAACGTTCGCTGGACAGAGTATAATTACTGGTTTTGTTTGGTTTGTTTGGTATTAACGTCCTTTTCAACTGCTATGGTCATTTCAGGACGGTGTTATAGGGGCCGCAAATTTTGCCTCGCAAGGATTCTTTAACGTGCAGCCGGCAAACGACTACACGGGATCAACGGCTTTACTTCCTTTCCGAAGGAAGTGCGTAATCTCAGGATTTTCCCCCTGAAAAATCCTCGTCGTCTTCGGCCGGGGGTGAACCCGCGTCCAAACTAATTACTGAAGGTGGACATGCCCATAGTAAGCTACATTCCGAAAATGTAGAAATTATGAAGGAGACGGACGGAGATTATATTTCTTGGAAGAAAAACCAATAAGTAGCGGAAGAATGGAGCTACTTAATTATATAGATTATGAGCAATTGAGCGATCGTGCGTCGACAAAGCGATCATCGCGTGCGCGTGCTCACTTCAACAACACTTAAAAGATAAACGGAAAGTAACAGTGTATTCATTCTTGACGAATCGATTGTTATACTGGTTATCCAAAAAGTCTGGTAACATGGCAGATATCTCAAAGCTGCCAAGTAGGCGAGATCTGATGAGTGTGGTTTATAAGTAATAGGGGGGTGGGGAATTCATTGCCGCACTCAAATTTGACCTTGACCCCCAAATTTAAGGTCATCCATTT
>JAHWFO010001556.1:12634539-12669140 GCA_023313115.1 Rhysida immarginata | reverse complement strand
TTTTAAGTTATCGTGCAAACGGCGAACGGCCGGATAAACAAACGTACACGCCAAGCGTGCATTCTTATAAGTAAATTTTGCTAAAGCTCCTAATAACGGGAAAACAAATACAGTAAAACCTATCTATAACGACTACCCAAGGGACCAAGCAAAAGTGATCGTTAAGCTCAGATGGTCGTTATATACAGGTTCAATGTAAAAAATTATAAATCAACAAAAGATTTAAAAACAAGTACGTTTATTTGTCTTCCTACTCAAAATTAAATGTTTAAAAGTGTTTTTCGAGCACAGTCAAGGTGTTTTCATAAAGTCCAACCGGTCGCCAAGAGGTCACATGGCACGGTTGAACCGTTCCCAAGCGGGCGATTCTGTGATACGGTTGAACCGTTTGTGGTTTTAGACAGTTTTGATGAAGATTATTCGAAACTGAAACTTCATCATTAGCACTCAGCGACTACGATTACGATTAAAACATTTGATTATCCAGAAAGCTAAAAAAGTTGAATTTCTTGAATTTTGTCACCATTTTGATACCACACGATCAGATAGAGCCCGGCTTTGGAGTGCGATCTCGCTGCGCGGTCGTTATTTTTAAACTGGATTTTTCCAACCGCACTCTAAAGATTGCGACCGTTCGGACTTTATGGACACACCCCTAGTGATTTTAGAGCAATATTTGCTTCGCCAAAGACAGGCCTGTCATAGTAAACAATATATTGATATATCAATAGGAAAAAGAACCAGTGGTTGCGTTTTTGTATCTCTTGACTGAATGGTTGATTACAGAGAATAGTATAATCATGTAATTGGCAGTTAGTTTGGGACCTGGTTTGTTGCGTAAGTGATCGTTAGAGACAGTTTTTTTAGGTTTATGTACATAGGGAATCGAAAATGCTGGTAGCTGCTCGCGTTAGAAGGTGGTCGTTACATTTACAGATTTCTCATGTAACTTTTTGCGGGACCAAGCTGAAGTGGTTGTTAACACAGGTTTTACTGTATAGAGTTCAAACGTGGAAATATTAATAAAAATTCTTCGAATAAAATTATATAATATTCTTTATCAAAGTATTCAGTCTATCTCCAGGCATTCACAGGGGAAAACTTGGGCATTTTAATAGTTTGAATGAATCAAAGAAACTTTGCAAAGAGGGTTATAAATAGAAGAGATAAATGTTTACTTATAAAAACGGAAAATAGAAATGTGTACTTGTATTAGGTAAAAGTGTCGTATGCATATCACGAAAACTTCCACAAAATTTCCATTAATATACTGGAATCATATGCCAGCATAGCAGAGTAAAATTTTCAAGTCAGCTTTAGACGAGTTCAGCCTTTCTTGCTTCTAGACTTTCCGCGGCTATAAATTTTTTTTCCTATAAATTCTCTTATATGCGTAAATTTAATTCACGCTAGTAAGCTCCTACTGAAAATCTGTGAGAGATGACGAAAGGTACTGCTATAAGAATTAACTTGACTTGCCGATATTTATGTGGCCATTTTAAAATGCATTTATTAAGTACTTCGACGAAAACTTCTAAAAATTTGTAGAACTTTTGCATTTGCTGCCTGAAGCGATGATTATTTGTCATTTTTCAATCGAGCCACCGATCCCCGTCAGAGTATGAAAATTAGCATTAAAGATTATTTGTTAAAACATTAACGGAATTTAATGTCTCTGTTAGGCTAATGAGATTTTCAGCTCTTTAGCCCACTTTCATCCTTCTGTTCGTTCAAGTAAATAAAGCACGAAAGTTAACTGTAGCGTAGCTACGATAAATCTGGACACGCATAAGTGTACTAAATGTAAATACGTTAAATGTAATTTGAATTTCTTTTAGATAAATGTTTTTCCCTTCAGAATATTTGGAACAGTGAGTTAGAATATGAATTGATTGTATTATTTGATATGATGCTCATGTACAGTATTTGATTAGCAATATGTGCTATTAAATTGTCATTGAACCTTCTTATGTGCCTTATTTAAATGAACAAAAATACACTCGAAGGGTTATTCAATCGTCAAGGATGTAGCACATTAGTAATTTTTTTTTTGCTGTTGGCGTGTAAGATTAGCAGATGGAGGTGTGTCAGTCTTATCATGTTCAGCAATGATATCCGACAATGGTTGAAATGTTGGTTGTAGGGCTGGGTAATGACGAGGTTAGCGCATTACATTGGCGTGGTTGAAACCGACACCGGCTACATCTTCATTGGAGTGGAGTCGTAAAAATTTTGGGGTTGAAGAATCAATTATTTTATTTAAGTTCTCCTCCCACAAAGTGTTGTTGCAGCTTTGTTTCTGTAAGGGTCAGTTTTTAATGGATTTGACTGGAGGTTAGAGAAAGATTTGTTGTCGTCAAACGCAAATGAAATATGTACGGGTTGAAGATTTGGAAAAAAACTTTGAGCCGGAAATAAATTATTATCTTATGACATTGAATGAAATTTTTCTATGCAGTTTATGACTCATTGTGAGATCAGTGAAGGCCACGTGCGCTGGTGGATGTGCCACTATTGTATTTTAATAGCAATGTGTTAGAGAGGGTTCGAAATGTCCGCTCAAAGTCGCCGATCGGATCAGTAGACTTCAAATTCTATAAGTAATGCTTCACTCGCACTAATAACTCACTCTGAATACTTCTTTGCTTCCACCTTAATTGATTCATTGCGAGCAAGTTATAAAATTATGGCCATCAAGATTCACGAGCTCTGTAACAAAAAGTTTGAGAGCCCGGACTCAGAATCAAGGACTGACACTGAACTGACATGTTTTCTTTGCATTCATCTTTTTATTGGAAAAATGCTTTTCTAAGCAATTAACGTGGATTTATAAATTTATATTCCAAAAACTGAAATTTCTATTTCGGTTGATTTAAAGTTCCTACGCCTAATTTAAGAAACACTGACAGGCAAAATAGTCACCCCTTAGATATGGACTCGCGTTTAGAATAATGCAGGTGATATTTTTTTTATCTAACAAAAATTCCCTAACAAAGCAGTATTTAAGATCTTACAGGAATGTAAACATATTTATATACACATGTACTGTATAATTGCCAGTTTGTAACGCTACCATCACGCGTACGCCCCATTGAACAATCTTACTGCGCAATGATCCTATCAAAGCAGCGATTGTATGATCGTGCGTATGTCCCAATGAATGAATTCATGACACAATCTTATTGCCACAGAAAATGATTAAATAAGTTATGTTCAGGCTTAACTTTTTTTCAGTTAGGCTGTGTCAAAAAAAAGTTCGACCGATGTCGCACGCAACTGCTCAAATTAGGTGATATAATAGCAATTTTACGTGCCTGATCTTTATCATTCAAGTTTTAAATACTTCATTATAGTATTCGAAATCAACAATGCTAAACATGAGCAATCGTGAACGTATCACGTGATTTGTGCAGTTGCGTGAGGCAGACTTTTTAGACACAGTCTTAGTCGTAACCAATGAAACGTGAGACAAAGGAGGGAAAAATAAAAAAAATAAAATAAAAAAGAGACCAATGATAAATCTTCAACGTTTTAGCAATAAAAAATTATTTTTAATTAATTTTATTTTTATTTTAATAAATATTTTCATTTTTAAAATTTCTGTTTACTTCATCAAGTAAATCTATAAAATTTTATATTTTATATTCACAACATTAAATGTCCTCATAGGAGCGCAACACTGCAGTAATACGAGCAACAAATTGCAAAGTTCATATATTATTGAATATCTTAAATAAGAATGATTTAAAACTTTATGCATCACACCCGAGAGACTAAATTCGATTAGAAATATCTTTCAGAAATAGAAATATGGAGTTTGGATGAACAAATATTGTCTTTTAAATATTAAGAAGGAATATTTTTCAAGCAACAGGACTTGAAAATAAGCTAAGCGAAAAGGGGACTACACAATAAAGAAGCTATTATCTAACGCAGACCATAGCGACTCTATGTTTCAACTAGCAGCAAACATAATGAAAACAATTAACACTTTAGCAGTTCCATTATTAACCTATTCTTTCGATATAATTCAGTTGATCTTGAAAGTTTGCAGACGAAATAATGCAAATGTCTGAAAGCAGAATTCACCATCTAAATTGCATTCAAGCAAAGAAAAGGCTGTTCTGCCACGAAAAAATGGTGAAGGAAGGTTAATAAACATTATGAATTCCCACTACCTATAAAGAGTGCCGCTTAAGTCATAATTTCATTACTGAAATATAATCCGATCTTATATCAAAACATTTGTGAAACAGAGCTATATATCCTTTTAAATCCAGTTGATATAATATTTACAAATTGTTGAGCAAATCACTTATTTGAAGAAAGGATTCCCTGCTGCATATACAGTAAGATCCCGATTTACATCGTTTCACGCTTACGTCATTTATAAATTTCCACCACTGTTTTGGTGTTACTACGCTTGTTTTGCACTTACGCCCAAAAAATTGCGATTTTTGGTCAGATGAATATTCAAGTACATGTATAGGAAACGATGTTTCGACTTACTTCACACTTTCCGGAAACCAATTAGTGACGTAAGTCGTGGTTTTACTGCACTAGAAATTGAATGGAATGCATCTAGGCGTATCATCAGCATGAGAACACGTGGATCATCGGGGATAATTCATGATTTTAATTGTGTAATATTTTTAATACTCGAAATTTTCAAATTTGTAATATAATAAATCAAAAGTTAGTCCAAAAGTTTATTTTCAGTAGCTTATCTAACAGATGCTGTAATTTCCAATACGTACAACGACGACCACCACGAAGTTCATAAATACACGATTCCCAGGGAGAAAGCTAAAGGGAAGTGGAAACTGAATAGAGTATATGTTGTTCCAATCGTCAACTCAACGACAGGATTGTTATCCCTCATTCACTTTATGAAGGCACCATCTTGCTTCGCCTGTCAGACTGTTTGTTGTTGTTATTGCATTATTTTATTTTACTAGATACCATTTATTTTATATTGTGTATGTCTGATTGTAAGCATGACTGTGATGAGAGAGATTTCTGCAGAGAGAAGTTAGAATAAATAAAATACATAATTAAATATTTATATTTAAAGAATTGATTTATCGGAATTTAGATTTGAAGAAATTTATTTTTTACATTGTAAATTAGATTTTAACAATGTATATTTTTAAACGTTTTCCCCTTTTTTCCTCATGTCTAGTGTGCAAATGCGAATATTTCAAAATGTAATAAAACCTAATGTAATAATACCAAGGTATTTCAATTATTCGTAGTTTAGCTCTTGAATGTAAACACACTGATTACTGAGTTAGTAAATTTTTATTAATATCATATTGGGCCTCCTGTAGTCCAAATTACAGCACTATACGATTGGACATGGCGTCTACAAGATGTTTACCGTAAGTGGATCTACATCTAAAGAATACCAAACATTCAAGTAACTTTTTATGAAAGTGGTGACTCTTTCAAATTACTTTTTCCAACCTATGCTCTCTATACTGTATAGGATTCAAATCCGGAATCTGGAAGTCAATGGGGAACTCCTAAAATCACTCATGAAATTTTTAGCCCGACGGGAAGTACAATTATTGTCTATGAAGATTCATCTCCTTCCGTATAGAAATGTAATATTATAGGATGCAGATGCATAATACAGACTGTATCAAAAAGAATGGTGAGGTTTCAAGCAACTATATTTTAATAGTAAACATTTGTGTGGAGTATCAATGAACTTTGTGCGGTTTCAATTAACTTTGTGTGCATATTTATAGATATTATTGTTCTCTCCTCTTGCCACCTGGGCGATATCATGCATGCATTGAAACTCTTGCCAAAATCGCTGTAACACATCAGGAATAACAGTAGCAAGTGCTGCAGTGATCCGATTCTTCAGTTCTTTGATATAAGCAGATAGTGAAGATGCTAATACATTATCTTTAACATATCCCCCTACAAAGAAATCGCATGGCATCATGTCTGGAAAAACTCGCCTTCTGCTGAACTGTCGCCATTTCGTTGAAAAAAAACCCAGTTATGGTGTCTAGGAGAGAGATCTAGCGGCAAACCTTGAAAACTAGACAACTCCCTCTTTAATTCATGTATTTGAGTTCAAACGACCCACCATTCCTTTTTTTTATAGACCCTGTATTAACTTTTGAGTTCAAATGACCATCTAGCAATATCAGTGGGCCTATTTCATATTCATAAATACAATTTAGACTATGATACTCCTTCAGATCCTTGGAATGCATGCACTAGGAAGGTTTGGTCCATCGATTCACGAAGCCAATGCAAACTATCGAAACAACACGTAACATGACTCGTCCGATCATAGGACTTTCTCCAATCATTGTTGTCTAATGAAGTTGTTCCTTGCCCTATTGAATGCGAATTTTTCTTTTCTTCTCTGAGATCAGTAGTTTGCGCGTAGCCATGCGGTTATTTATACAAATTCTCTGCAATTCCCTGCACAAGATTCGGTTTTATATAGTTGCACAACGGGCAATATTGAATGATTCTGCTAGTTGTTACTCTTAGAGTTATGTTTTTCTTCATAATTCTTTTCAAATAGCTTCAATCTTTGCCATCGCATATCGGTTTTGGACTGCAGTTGCTTCCCCTAGTAGTACGAATTTTTTCATATATCGAATACTTTAGAGATCTCGCCTTTTGAAATTATAGTCAATTCGTCAATTTTTGAAATTGTGGCTCCCATAATGGATCCCTTTTTCAAACTATGAAAGCTGTTTCGTTTTTCCCATTCTCAGAATGAGTACCGTGGATTATTGCTATGCAGCATTTTTAAGTACATGTAGTTACAGAGGCTCGGTGATTACGCTTGTGATCTATGTGATTCGTATTAATACGCCTTAGTGATCGTTACATCAGGTTTCTAATTCAATGACCTTTGTGTAGAATCAAGAAATATATATACAGCATTTAATCTAACAAATAGATCTGTAGCAATCGAATAATATTTAAAAAATAAATTTAATAAGCCTTGTACTGTACTTCTTTTGCATTATTATACCTTAATGAAAATGTTTTCACGTCCGCTGCTGTCATTCAACAAAAATACGACCTACGTGTTTAACAGTGTTGGGAGGCAAAAATTGCATTTATTTAAGTGGTAAATAAATCCTTTTATTCTCCTTGAATTTTTTAAAATATCCAATAGCTTTTTTTTCACCCTTAAATATCTAAATAAATCACGCAATCTTTCCCTTGTCCCTCTGAAGCCCTGCCAAGTATTCGCCTTAAAAGCAGGCCCTCGAAGGGTTTTCCATTGGCGAAGCGCTCATTTTAGACGCTAAGGTCGTCCCGTTCGGCTTCGAAGGCCTTCGTCATTCTCATTGCTTCCTCCTCTTCTTCCATTTATACTTCTTCTTACCCGTCTTGTTCTGTCCCAATTTGAATTCGAAAGGCGCACTTAGTGGTACAAGCGTGCAGTTCCTTTAATTCTTCAAACTTACGGAATTTATTATGAGGCGGGAGGTAAAGTCATGATTCATCGCCGGTCCGCTTCGTCTCATAACGTTTCTCTTTTTTTTTTTTGCAACGCTAAAACTCAGGATATAAGGAAATAAAGGAAAGATATAATAGACCTTGGGTATACGATATATAAAAGTCTTCGTTACTTTTTTGTTGTTGTTGTTTAAAAGTCAAGTTACTT
This sequence comes from Rhysida immarginata, assembly GCA_023313115.1. Classification (NCBI taxonomy): domain Eukaryota; kingdom Metazoa; phylum Arthropoda; class Chilopoda; order Scolopendromorpha; family Scolopendridae; genus Rhysida; species Rhysida immarginata. Next base: position 12,661,486 of record JAHWFO010001556.1, on the reverse strand, counting down.
ATAATAACTTATTGTCTCGGCCGTCCTACTTATTGATCATTTCTATGTAATCCAATATGGGCACGAGCAGATAATCTACTTCGATAGCCAAAGAAAGGAAGTTGTTTTCTGTGGAATAGCTGTTTTTACTTACTTAATATCCTATAGCAACCACCCACTCCCTCGTGTAATAAATGAGTGACTAACAGATCTCAATCACCTAAAGCCAGCAATCAGACCGAAACGAGAGAACTGCCTCGATGAAAAGAAGTGATTGATTGACTTTTGAGTATTGGCTTTCTACTCGAGCGATCACGTGCTTCTTCACAAACGATCACTGTGGAATATGAGTATACCTATGATATTTAGGACAACGTTAAATCGAACATTAAGACCTCGTTCCACTGAATATAAATGATCGTGATTGTTGATGGCATTCAAAATATCATTTTTAGAAACAAAGCAGCTTTTTCGTGACTTTTTGAGTTTATTATTATTCATATCTCAACAGAATAATAAAACGTTCTCTGTAAGAGAGATTTAATAAGATATCGTAGGCTATTGAATGGTTTATTATAATAACAAGCGTTGCTTTATATGAAATCTTTTCTGAGATCATAATTTTTAGAAATATTTTAGTAAGTTTAAAAATGTCTTTAATGCAATTTCATGTTGACTTATCTTGGTTATTAATATTAACTTTAATATTATTACTTGGGCATCGCAGAATTCCGCTTTCGCAGGAAATGATCAAATTTCCGTTAATTGTAGGCTCCTCTGCATTACACAAATATTGCAGGGATGCGTAACTTTAAGTATTTACATAGCCCTTTCAATATTCTTATATTGAATATGGTCTCTTTTTAATATTGGTAAATATCCTATTATATTTTTATAATATTTATCAATTACATAAAAATCACGTTTATGACTAAGATGCTCACGGCAAACGAAATCATTTACTGGATAAAATTTGAACAATATATTTATAATGCATTCGTATATATTAAAAAGTGCATCGAACTAAATTATTAATCTTTTTCAAGATAAGGGTAATTGAATTAACGGCTTCTTGCCCAAGGGAAACTTGATGATGGATGCGCGAAAAATTCTGTTGGCGTTTTAATTTGTAAAAGTGAGTTGCAAGTTTTAAAACAAAATTAAGTCTTAAGCATATTTCATTATAATGAAGTTTTTTAATCACAAAGGCAAGAAAAAAGACATTTACGCCTTCGCTAAAGTGAATGTCGCTTTAGTGCGCGTTGCTAGGGCTTAAATTAGAAAATAATTAGAAAACAAAAAGGTGATAATAGTGTTCCTATTGGCTGTGCGTATTCCATTATAAGATGAGATAATAAACACCGGATGCTGACTTTTCGTAACAGTGCATGCATTTTTAGCAAATTCTAAATTATAGATGAATGGATAATAAATAAATCCGATTGCTTCTTTTTTAATATTTTATTTTTTTGCCATAAGCGAATGAATTTTTTGGAGAAGGAAAGGAGGTCGAGGGTATAGCCTTGTACGCAAGCGTACTAGACGCTATAAACGTGGAGGAGTCAGTCACGAGAGGAGACTATTACCTGCCGCCAAATGGGAACCTTCATTGGCAGAGAGCATTTTGGCTCGATGCTCCTTTTGTATTTCAACCGTTACTCCGTCTGCTCTTTGAAGATTAAATATTAAAGAAGAGGTTAAGAGGAAGGAATAGGGTGCTTGAATTCGAACCTTTTAATGATAACATCATTGTTTAATAATGAAAAATGAAAGTGATCATGTCCCATCAGCGTTACCCATTGAGGACCATTTGCATTGCACGATCATAGATTTGCTGTTTAGGAAAGATTTAGCATAGCTTTGATATAAAAGATTATTTCTGTTCCTTCACTCATAATGTTGAGAGCTCAAAGAATTCAATTCATGTTAAATGGCTTTCCGACATGTTTCTTTTGTTGGAACGCAGAGCCGTGAAATGAGCTTCTGTTTAGTATTCAAATCACTATGATAACGTAAGTTTAGATAAGAATTAGGCAGGATGGAGGATATTTTAGAGGATATAACATGGACGTCCGATATCGTAATCATTATTTAAGGATATGTAAATAACTTAAAGAAGGAAACAAGTAAAATGTATTAGTAAAATGATTTCTCAGATCCATAGAGCTTTAATATGGTGGATTCAAGGAGAATCGTGAACTTTTGGTATATGATGGGTTACGCTACCTCATAAAAAATTAATTAAGCTACATAACACTTCAGCAAGATGGATGATACTTACCTAGAAATCACCTCTATTTTATCCAAGTTTCCTTTATAACGATCTCCTCACAGTGAAGCTACATTAGAATTATATTTATCCCTGAAATAATTTAAAAAATATACATTCCTTTTAAAAAGAAAGTGTAAATTGCTAGTATTTTGCTAAACTGTAACAACGCAATACAAATAAGATGATTTATTCAGTCACCATGAAGAACTAAGAGTATTTAATACGCATTTTATTATTGGAAGAATGCCGTTTGTCGGGATTCAACCTTTTGAAATATGAGATAGTCATGCTCATCAGTATGCCACGGAGCGGCATTTTTTGCGTGAATTCCTTTATCATATTTGGTAGAAAATAGCCTATGTGATTAAAAGAATACACTAAAAGTTTTCTTTTCTTTAACATAATATTTAACATAAATGATTTTTTATGAAGAGCAGTTAGAGAATTAGGGACGATTCAGTGCTTAACTATAGCTGGTCATACTTTTTAATAATTTTTTTTTCAAGAATGTGGCCTCCCAAATAGTTCTCTTGTTCGAAGGAAAATGTTCAAGTTGGAAAAAAAATTAATCAATATTCTAGCCGCTTATAAAACCTGTTTGTGAAACATTAATAAAATATATGAAAAATAAATTGAAATTAGTTTGAAACGAGCTTTTTTTAGGTTTTGGCAAAGCTATTAGTAATCGTGCCATCCTTTTTTATTTGCAGAAATTTTGAAGGAAAACTTATTGGGCGAGGATCCAACATTGTTGACGCGAGATGTTTTTTCTTTAAACATAAAAAAAAAAAAGAAATTTCTGATTTTTTTTCCCATCTCTCTCTTTGCCCCTTTCTCCACCCCCGAGAATCATTTAATTTATTCATGGCTGAGAATGCGTGCATGCGCTTATATCTTTTGGCAAGAGACTCCGGGGAACCCGAAAACAAGTGAAGCAAGCGACGTCATCCTTTCGGCGGACCAATCGATGGCGGCCTCCCGCTCAACAATGACTCCCGAGCGACAAGAGCGCCCTTTGGCAACATGCACGCAACATGCCATTTTACCTCCCCCTCAATTTGTCAAACAACGCTCATCTTCTTCGATCCTAAAAGGAATCTCTCCCGTCGTATTTACCCCACCTTCAAGTCCCCCGTCCATCTCTCTCGCTTTTCCAATGAACGAACGGAAGCCGCAACGGAGGAAGAAAAAGAAGAGAAAAAAAAAAGAAGATTAAAGAGGAGGAGGAGAAGAGCTCGCCAAATACGCATCCAAGAAAGATTTAGAATCCTTTTAAAGAAATGGAAATGAAGGGAGTTCAGAAAAATTTTATGGTCAAATAACGCTTTTTTTTTTTAGAAAAATAAAAGTAAACAAATTAGACCGCATTAAACAGGGAAAATCGAAGGAATCTTCTTAACAGGTTTAGGAGAGTAACGCATGATCAGTATAACATATTTCTATGTTATTATCATTTAAATTCTAATATTGAGCTATGGATGAATCTTAGGCTTAAAAATCTTCCATTTTGCATGAAGCTCTCTACTGTTCTCAGCCAGCCTTTAAATATTATCCCGAAAATATTATCTTGATGTTAGTATCTTGTCCGCACAACGTTAAACATTGGTCTACGACTGTTGAAATGTGCGTATATGAATTTACGGGATATTCTAGTTATCACCAAAAGAAGAACTCTGGGATCATTAAATCTTGCCACAAATATGAAATCAATAATCTACGATTTATAAGTTTCTTTTAAAGTAGGTTGCGTGCGTTTATACTATTTAAAAGGTCGCCCATTCATATCTTACAGATTTTTTTTATCCATTTCATTCACAGTTAAAAATTGCCCTCCCGTTCCTCCAACAGAATAATCGAAGTTTTAAACAAACGCACTCACTGTCAGCCTATTGCAGACATTTCTTAAGACGATTCGGTAATTTCTGATATACTTTCGCAGAAAGAAAAAAAAACCCAACCTATAGCTCATTTATGATCATAGATTCACAGCGGTGATAATTTTATAATATATAAAATGAAAACTATTAAACATACCGATGTCATATTTGCAGTGCATATTCTTTATTCAATGCAACACTGATTGAACCTGCAAGAAATGATTTCATTCGTTCCATTGAGATTCGAGCTATGTGAGCTGTAGCTTCGTCCTGTTGATAATAACCTTGTCTGCATTCAATATCATCTAACTGCTCTACAAATTGTTCGAATGTGTAATAATAACGTTCCGTATTAACAGTAATGCAACGCGTTTCCAAGTCGCGTTCGTTTATGCAAGCATGGGGGCCACTTTGAACATTTACTAAAGGCTCAATCAGTGTCGCATTGATTAAAGAATATCCACTATAAATTTGACGTCGGTATGTTTAATGGTGAACGTCGGTATGTTTAATGATCACCCGGAGTTTGAGAAAAAAGATCTCTAAATCAATTAAGATAAAACTTAAAAGAACTCATGTTAAGTCTTAAGAAATTGCAAATGCCTGATCTACATACCAACTCATTCATCCAAAACTACAGTTTTGTACTACTCCGGGAAATTCTTAATTTACAAAGAATTTAAAAATATAATAGATGCTTTAAATCTATTTACTTCAAGAACTTAAGATAAAATTTTACAAATGAATGGGGTACTTAAACAAAAGCAGTACAAATGATCCTATACTTTTACAGATTAATAAAGTTAGCTTAAGTATATTATTTGATCGCTTGTTCAACTTTTTGATACCCTTTTATTATTTGATGAAAATGTTTTTTACAAAATTTATTAACTCGCGTTTGAATATATGCTGTTATGGTATTAAAAAATAAATGAAAGAAGTTTATTCAACAAACGCCCTGTAGGACATAACGGTATTTAAAGCGCTAGCTAAAATCCACCGCGGACAAGCCTGATTTATAATTATTCAGGAAAAAATAAATAAATAAAACGATTGGAATTTTGTGTACACCCTTGGTAGTTTTATACTCAGCAAAACCAGAAAGTGTTTCTCTTTTTTTATTGAGAATTTTGAAATAATCTTTAAAATTCCTATCTTAATATGCTATATCGTAGCCATCTTTCATTAAATTATTAAATTATTGTGAACACATTGTTACATCTTATTATTAAATTTCAAAAATTTATAATTCCTTGAATTTGTAAATGACAAAAGATTACCGAAACGATCGTCGGTCGTTATAATAAAAATTAAGTATTCCAAAAAGACCCAATCAGTTATGAAATAATCAGAATGTATTCTTGGCCAATTTGAAATATTTTCATAAAAATCTTACATAAGAACATTCATTATTATTATTATCATTACTTTGCACAGAGTGGATTATATGCAAATAAGTCTTTAGCTACATAGTTAGAAAATAAAAGTAGAATTTGTAAGAGATAAATAATTAAAGTGTTGTATCATCGCGTTCGTCAGTTAATTTAACTTTGCTACTTGTGTCACCATGAGCATTTTGAGAAATGCATATATAGCCGACAATTTGCAAACGATATCAACTTTTTTCTAAGAAAGATTTGAAAACATAGTCAAAACTGCTGCGTTAATCTGAAGGTTCAACTAACAGGTTCATATAAGCTGGAGTGGAGTTTTATTTCTCTGTTATTTTTTTTTATAGGTGCCAATTTATGTTCTTATCATTTCATTAACAGCTCAGGAGTAATAGAATAGTGGGTCCTGTGTAATTCATTTGTTTTATTTTGAAAAATTACACTGTATCTTCGCCATAATCATCAGCAATAATTGCGTGATCGCGTGAGCAGTATGGGGTTTCCGGCGTTAGGAAATTACTTCCGCTTCCTGTCATTGCTGCCCTGATACAGAAAAAGAGGGAGGAATTGAAAGAGGAATACGAAATGACGGTGCATTTCCTTAATTAAGAAATTCAGATTCCAAAAAGAAATTGTCCTCAACAAGGAATTGACAGATTAGGAGAAAGCAGCGGGACGCATACACAAAACACATTTGAATACCTAGCGCCGAATGACATCGAGCTAATTGTTTATACGAGTATAATAGAATAATGTGCATGAATTTAAAAAAAAATAAGCTTTTTTTTTCATTGTTATCTCATCCTTGAATATAATTGGAGGGGATAATTGTCGAAGAAAATTAAAGCTTTCTAAATTATGCGTATACATGTGGATTAATATCCATAGATTAAATTTCTAAGCGATTCTAACAGGAACAAAAACGTGAAGGCTTTGAATAGGAAATGTAGAAGACTTTTCCACTTTTATTTCCATTCATCTCCTCAGGGATGAAAACTGAGAGGCTGCTTTATTGCAGTATCTCACCCCTTCGAAAAGAGATCGTCGTAAATAGCGTAACCAACATTGGCCTTGTGTGACTTAGGCACAAAGGCAGTTAGATTCCATACGACCATTAAAGAAGCGTTATCCGTTTCCGATTAAATGTGGAGCATAAATAATCGATCCAGTAACGAATGCCAATGAAAAAGAGATTCACGTGTGAAGATGATTAAGAAAAATGTATTGCCTTTTCCAAATCCAGGAAACGGACACACTATCACTTGAACTTAGAAATGGATAGTTGCGTCGGTTTTACGTTTAAGTTATAGCGTATTACATTTTAAATTAGACTTAATTAAAATAGGTTAAGAATTAAATGAAGAACAATAAGCATTCCTAATCTGCGATGTTCATGATGACGTTATTTGTAGGTTATTTCCGATAAATGAAACCTAGTCAAGAAACAGAGCGTTCAGCGTGGAAAGTAAATCAAAAGATGATCCACATCATAAAAAAGAACATTTGCACGCATACATACACGTAGAACATTTGCACACAATCATCTCAAAGAATTAGCGGACCCATTACAAGTTTATAATCTTGAACAATCAAAATATTACTCCAATTTCGTCATCTTCCTTCACAATACTGTCGAAAATCTTACTTTTTGACTGAAATATGTCATTTTTTTTGGTATAAATTGGACGAACGAGATTGCTATTGAAAACAATTCGTTGTATAAATTGCTTGGTATTAGCCGATTTATAAGGATTCTGCAAAGTTATGCTGTAACCGAAGTCATCCTAGCATGAAGTAAAGGATATCCTATTCGCACTTTAAAGTAGTTTTTATTACAACTATTTATACATGCTAATTTTTTTTTATCAAGTGAGTATATTTTATTAAAATTTCCTCCATGAAAATAAAAGAAACGAAAATGGTGACATTGTTACCATGGATTAATACACACTGTATGGAAATTGTTTGATTTCTGAAGGACTTTGTTATTAAGAAATATGATTTATTCTATGAAATCGAGATAAGTTACGGCTGAGTTTTTAAATGATTTAAAAGTGATTATTCATTTTTTTGAATGCACATTTATGTTCATTTTTTAACATTGGGAAGGAGAAGAAAACTATATTTAAGACTGTATCTTTTTACTTTACAATTGTTTTCTAATATATGTAATCTCGGCAAAGCATTACAATCAAATGAAACATTTACACCATTACTGATAATGTTTAAGCGAAGTGAGATACAAAGTACATTGGATTTGAAGTTAATTTTTTCCCGATAAGCTCTTTCATTGAACAGAGGTTGTCATTTTCTATTCACTGATGCTTATCTAACATTCGAGTTAATGGCCCTCTTCATTTTTTATCACTTAATGACCTCTATTCAATAGAAATTGCTTCACAAATAAATGGATGCTCTGGACGTTTTAAATTTAGTTGTTGATCAAATTTCCGAGAGGCTTTTGATAAAAATACAACAAAGGATCTCTCATAACTAAGTGCAAATCCTCATTCTTAGTGAACTGTAATTTTTGTGTTTTAAGGCTCGGGGGAGGTGGAGCCTTTTTTCGGTGTTGGCCCTATTTGGCGTCGGAGGACCCTGTAGCTGTCGTCTCACGCTCCCGGCTAATCAGTGAGCTGACCTCCGACCCGGGTAGGGTTCCGGACTACTCGAGGTCATAAATTTCCTCTGACAGAGACATTAGACGAACACCTGAAGTCATGACGAGGCACTTTAGTCCTCGGACTGACGCCCACGCTCCCCCCGAGCCAGGTGCGCCGTGGTCCCGCCTCCGCCGACTCAAGGAGGACCCTTCGCCCTGCAAACTCCGATCGCTCGCCTCGTTCAGTCGGTCGGTCTGTGTTCTCTCTCTCTCTCTTTCTATTGCCTTCGGAGCCTTCGACAAGTCGGTTCGCGGGGATTACAGATAATCAATTTTATCCCAGGAGTTGAGCTTTCAAATATAATTTGTATTCATTGCGAAAGATGCGAAGGTAAAATCGAAGTTGAATCTGTCAAAAAATCCTCGTAGACCAACTCGCACACATATAAATTGTTGAATATCGGAAGAAAAAAAAACAAACAAGATGGATATCAAAAACCATCAATTAATTGATTTATATTGGCCCTCCCAGAGTAAATACACCATTATACTTTAAAGGAATAAATGACTTTCATTACTTATTCAATTCATCTAAAACGTACCGGATGCTTATAAAGTCTCTATACATCTACTGTAAAAACCTGTTTTATTGCAGAACAAACGATTTGTTCTATTGTTCTAATAAATCACACAATAGGACACATTTAATACATTGCATATAGACACATTCCCTAAGTACTCCTCTTCGACCTGAAAATCTATCTCCAATACAGACATGCTATTACAACAACTGGAGCTGTAATGCGTTGAAAGTGTACAGTTTCTCCTTGTAAACCTTAGCCTTGATAAACCCCTAGACAAAAAAGAGTCTAAGGAGGTCAGTCCAAAGTCTTGACGAGCCAAGACCGTGATTCAGGTAGTCGCGAATAATTGTGGCAAAATGGGATAGTGTCCCATCCTGTTTGAATTCAACGGTGCTCATCTGACACAAACTATGGTTCCAAATATTTTTTCAATCCTATAGTATTTAGGTATGAGTTTCCAATAATTCTTTTTTCTGTGCACCTGAAGAGTCCGTAGACCCTTCTCCTCGTTATCCTGAAGCTTGTATTATTACCAACCTGTATAATAATTACTATACAAAGCAAAAAATAAAGATTGTTGAAATTTAGACTACGTCTTCTAAAATAAAGCTTCTTTTTAAAGACTTCCCTTTTATGAGAATTCTTCAATTACTGTGGATAACGACATAATCAATAAGACGAAAACCTCTTGTCCACAACTGGATTTTATTCCGCATATACGTATTTCGAACTCTTTGAGTTCATTATTCAATGCCAAGTGTTGTGGACAAGAGGTTTTCGTCTTATTGATTACTTCCCTTTTGCACAGCGTTGTTATTTTTAAGTTTCGGGAAATCAATTTGTTTTATTTGTGTTCCACAAAGAGATAATCTGTTCTTTAAAAATTTTCGATAAGAATAATTGAATTAAACTTTGCGTCTGCTTTTGGACATTACGTAAATGTATAAATATGACCATTTTTTTTATAAGTCTCTTCAAAATCTGTTTTTATCGAATAGAAAATTATAATAGAATTTAGTGTTTCGTTTTTTTTTTACTATTTTAGTAGTTTTCAAATACCTCCAGTCAAAATCTATAAATACAGCGTGGCTCAATAAAAAAAAAAAAACTTACTCACTTTGAGAGCTTATAACGGTTTTAAATGCACAGATATTTTAACATGTTCATATTGGCATAATGCGGAAATGTTTTCAATCATAAAATATGCAAATAAGGAATTTACATGTTCGCTGGATATGACTACCTGCCTATTGAAAACGGCAGATTGCAACATTAGCTGTGAGATTAGAGTATCTCTCTTCTGATGAAGTGTTTCAGGTCACAGAGAGTTGTTGATCTGGTAAGATACAAACTGCTTTTTAAAAATGCCCATATCCAATAGTCACAGGTCTGAAGATCGAGGAGGCCACGCTAGTGCATGTTTTATGATTGGAAACATGTTCGTATTATGCCAATATGAACATGTTAAAATATCATTATAATCTGTTTATTAATAAAACCGTTATCGGCTCTCAAAATGAGCAAGTTTTTTTTTTTGGGCCACCCTGTACGTAAAAAGAACTATAGTTATTGCACGCTTTACAAATTATGAAAAAAATGTGCATCGATCGATAACAGGCTTTTTTTAATTACACGCAAAAAAGTTCAGTGATCACATAAAGGCAATATTTCATTACATCAGGAGACAGATTGAATTCGAGTGAAATGAAGGAAGTGCGTGGATCCACATGAAGCATTCAACCATCAACCATCCTACTGGTGGATCCATAATGATAACACGATTAGAAAACCAAACAACATGCAACTGTTTGCTTTCATGTTTTCCCTCAACCACCTTCCCATTGCACGCAGTGTCAAGTTACGTCATCGGAAAAGTTCTGTTCTTTTTTTTCCTGATGAATTTATTTATGTAGATCTACATTAAACGAGAACCCCCTACTGGATAAGACCCAATCTGGAAATGAAATATTCATTCATTGATGGAAGTGTATTTACAGTTATGAGGCAATTCCGTTTGCATTTGGGTCCTGGATAACGTTAGCTTTCATTTATTAATAATGTTTAATGATTTCATCGAAAACATAACTGTCAATTGATGGATGAATCAGTTTCTGATTTAAAAAGCATAGAAAACATAAATTAGAGCATCCAATTCTGTAGGCTATTGATTATCTATTAAGGCAGCGAATAAAGAGCACACTAGTAGAAAATTCTAGTAAATTATATTCGTAATCTTCATCTATTTCATTTATATTTCTTTCTGTCAAATGAAAGGATTTTAATATTACTGCTTTATTTTAATTTTTTCTAAATTTAACATTTAAAATTAAATGCAATGTTACAGCTTTATAATAAACGAGACGTTTTAATAAGAAAATCATTCTATCTTTTTACTTGTTCAAATTTTCTCCCCCCTACTATCAATCATCATGAAACCTTTGTTTGCATATGAACCCACAAATGTATTTGGAGAATTGGCTTTCTCGTTATTCATCCGTGTGAATAGTCGAGTTTATTAAAAGAAGAAGAAGAGGTAAAGGGTAGTATATTATCCTATTGATTAAGCGGCTTTTAAGCAATATTTCGAATTCGCTTTTTATTTTACTTCGACTATGTACTGCAGAAACCTATCTTATTAGTAGCTTTAGCTAAAAGCTACTTATAAGAATACGCGCTTGATCTATACATTTATTTGTCCGGCTGTCCGCCGTTTGCATGATAACTTGAAAACGGATTAACCTTTTCAAATTCTATTTTCGATAATAGATCAAGTCTTAGCTCGGCTGTATCAACTTTTTAGGCATTTACGTGGATCCCTTCAAGTCCATTGCATGTGCTCTAAGAGTGACAGTTAAGAATACAAACGCCCGTATTCAGAATGACCGCTCTTGCTGTTGCTCTGAATTTGTACTCAACAATGGCTTGAGCAAGAGTAAAAGCGCTCATTCTGAGTACGGGCCTAAAGTAACCCCTAGACGATCAATAATATTGTCAAAATTCGCTTCAATGTTGATGGAAGACCATATTGATGGAAATATTGATCGTCTAGGAGTGTATTGAAGCGTCCTATCAATATTGAACGTCTAGGAGGTTATTGTCAAAATTTCCTTCAATATCAAGGTTATTTGCGAGACCGCGAAGGTTTCCTTCAGTTGTTTGCGAGACCGCGAAGTGAGAACATGGCTGACCCACCGAACTCCCCTTCTAGTGATCAGGGTTACGTTCGTGATCGGGATTTCACAATCCTGCTTATAGCTTCATATCGCAGATTTCTACAATGATGTTTTTCAATGTCTGAGGGGGCGATTGCCCACATAAACTTCATGTCTTCCAAATCCATTCCAGACGCTAGGTATCTCAATGTTATAGAAAGTCTTTGGCTTGCAGGGATAGCTTCGCGCATAACATTGTCTTTTTTTCAGGATATTGGGCCTAACTAGTTCTAATAAAGTTTGAAAGCCTTCTTCGTTCATTCGAAGAATCTTTTTGTAGTCGTCCGGTTCGGTAGTACGCAAAAAATTTAGCAAATGTTCTTGTGTAAAGCGGCTTCTCAGCTTGTACCACTCTTTGGACCAGCGTCTATTTCTCTTTCTCTTTAATTTTTTTTGTTCGCACAGTGCAAGAGTCAATGCTAGAAAACCCAAATCCGAATTGGAAAACATTTCGAAATTCACAACAACAACCACGACCAAGCAGTACGAATATTTTTCCCTGAATGAGTATTGGTTATGCGATTTGGAAAACATGGTCATCCATCAAACGTCATACATTGCTACATCATCATTAGTCGACCAAATTTAGGGCTTATTATTGGTAGAAATAGGATTAACAATGGTGGACTAATGATGATGTTACAATTCATGGCTTTTCCGTTATCAGGCCTTATGTCTATAGTCCATCCAGCCTTATGCTGGGTGCCCACTTAGCGCGACGATCGCGCGATTCTGTCGCTTTGTGAAGCACGCATGCGCAGAGTGACGTCACGAGGGCGATTCTGTGGCGCAAGTGAGGCGATTGAAAAGCTCTGTATGCCAGAGCTTTTTGATCGCGCGACTCTATCGCACCCAATCAGAAAACAGTTTCGAATCACGTGGCACATGCAATCATGGCAGCACCTATTTCGAGATGGTCGGATATCGCTACGGAAAATTTGATTGAAGATATCAAGAAATATCCAATTCTGTATGACAAGAGTCATGCTGATTATAAAAAAGATAGGAAAAAGCAGGAGCTGTGGGAGATAATAGCAACGAATTGCGTAGATAGCGCATGCGCATTCAGTAACGCGGCCGTCGCGCCAAGTGGGCACCGAGAAGCGAATTGATCGCCTGGCGTTTGTTGCGCATGCGCATATGACTCAAAAGTGATAGAATCGTCGCGCTAAGTGGGCACCCAGCATAAGATTGCGCGAAATGCGACAGCCGTTTCAATTGTTGAACATTATTACATCAAAAATTAGACAATACATGACAATTAACATGTCCATCACATTTCGCGCAAACTAAGACTGGATGGACTATAGGTGGTGTTACCCGAGCATTCAAAAGTCACTTGATTATCGGGGTCTGAGCAACAATCCAACCTTTATTGTTTCCAACAAAAGAAAAAAAAATGGTTATTAAAATCCAAGATGGAAACAATGCAGTTGGATTGTTGCTCTGACCCCCCTCCCCTCCAAGGTTAGGTGATTTTGAGTGCCAGGGCCTGTTTTTCTCGTAGGCCTCAGGTTGTACGAGACGTACTATGGTTTCCATAAAGCAATTGCATTACTTGGTTATTTGGATTTACTTTTATTTTAAAGTGACTGTTGAGCAATAAAATAGATATATATTTGAAAGGAATTAAATAAATTAGTTGTTTATTAGGAACTTTAGCGAAATTTAAATTCTCAAATTTGAAATTACTTCTGTGTCTCAGCTAAAACTCCTTCTTGGAAAGTTTGCAAGATTTTATTAGATGAATAATTCCTGCTATCTCAGTCCAGAAGTAACAACGCCACTATTAAACAACGATCTGAAAACTATCAAACGTGGAATGATGAATAATTAAATGTAATTTATAAATCGGGCAGCGATCAAACACTATCAGCAGCATTAAAAAAAATATACAAATATATAAACACAACAATTTAAGTTGCTTATAACGCAAATTCATTCTATGACATTCAGTATGGAAAATTATGTACAAAATTTCTAATTTTGGTGAAGTAAGCAGTTTCTTTTTTAAGAAGCTACATAAATCAAATGAAATGCTGTGATTTATACAAATTATTAAATGAAAGCGAAAAAAGTTCTCTTAATACACAAATGATGAATTCAACAAGTAAATATCAATTTACATTTAAGAAAATAAATCTAAGAAAGCCTTCAAGGGCTTATTATTAAAGAAGTTATTTTTATCATCCTTTCAAGTATCTAATTTCGTAAAATGCAGCGAACAATTCAAACACGGATCCAACTCACAAAGTATTCTTTAAAAACACACTACATTACAGTAGAGAATTAATTAAGAAATTTTCTTGTCACGTGATTCATATTGTATCTTTATTTGTCTTGTTGGCCTAAATAAAAATAAATTACAATATTGCATGACGTATATAATTTTGAATTCAGCAATTATGTGAATAATTTAGATCAGCGCCCATATTACAAAGAGGATATTTATTTTGATTTTATCACTATAATTAGAGATTGAAGAAATTAATAATCTTTCTGAAATTTAAATATAAAATTTATTAATTAAAGAATAGCTGTTTTTAAAGTTGTAACTGTTTTATCGATTAATAATGACTTTTTCATTAAGATTTTTTCTTAGTTCAAAAAAAAATATTGAAGACATTTTTATTTTACTGTCTTATATAATTTTGACATTTTTTAAAAACAATAAAACGTTGTACAATGTTGTCTCAGTTAAGTGGGGGAAGATCTACCATTGAAAGATAACGCACGCGTACTTTTTAATTCTTTTTTGTTTTGTTTTGTTTCGAGGGCCTGACATTGTCCACGAAATTCCAGCGTGATAATTGCTTCCGCCGGACAACGAAGGCCAATCCCATCTCCCCTCGGTGAGCACGGTAATGAAAGGAATCATCATTTAGAAAATAAGTGCGGCAAAAATTAGTGAAACTCACCCTCTTCCCCCTTCTCCTCTACTCTATGAAATTGCATATAATTTCAACCTCTATCTTCTAAGAAATCTAAAAGTGAATACTATAGTTGAAGAAATTTTACTCCTTGGAGTTTACCGTCTTTTATCCTAATCTCATTTATCCATTATTTAGTTCTCGTCATCAATCGTAATGACAGACTTTTAATTTCATTAATTAATTGCTCTGCTGTAGGTTTAGAGTAAAACGCATTAAGATCTTCTTAATATATTGCAGTATGGGGATTGGCAAAAGACAAGAAGGTCTTCAGAAGCAAAATAACATTATTTAAGACGTATTAATTCTCATTCTTCTCGAGTCGCAACTCAATGTAAAGGTCGAAAGTATGGTTTTTGAGGGACGTTTATGAATCCCTTGACGAGGAAACAAGAGAGTAACTCGTGGTGGGCTTTTGATGATGAGTTTTAGTAACGGATGTTGGCCGATGACGTCACAGGACCTTCTTTTTATCTGTGATTCACTGCCATTGAGTTGATCCTTGCGGAAGCTACTTCGGTTTTGATCCCCTTTTTTTTTGTTTGTTGCAGTTTGCACTCAATAAAGTGTCCTTCACTGCCTCAAGCATCTAAATGGAGGACCATTCACGAGATCTTCCTCAGGATTTCTCATCAAAAGGCCGTTGTTAATCATCATACTTGTTAAAAAGGATAACATAGAGTATGATTATTACGAATCCTTTAGAATGATTTTCTTTTTATTTGTTGTTTCAAACAAAATTACATTTCATTAAGGCAACGGAAATTGGCCATTGTTTGTTAAACGGTCGAAGCGTTGAAATGCATCTTAAGAATATCTGCCAAGCTGATATGTTGGGAGGGATGGAGAGAGAGAGAGGAAATATGAATAATGCTTATTTTTAACAAAAACTTATAATTTAATTAAAAAATAAAAAAAAATTATATTTTCCAAAGATAATCAAAAGCGTTTAACGAGATAATCAAAACATTTTGTGAATTTAGGCTTACAAAATCTCAATGCCGTTCAAATATATTACAAATGATCATTATGCAGTGTACAATAAGAAAATAGGCTAATTATTATTTCATTCACAGTCAAAGAACTTGCCGTATAATTAATCTGCAATATTGAGGTTGCAAAATAAGTTTTATCGGTTTCAAATCGCTCTGTAAACTTAATGAACTAAAGAAAATTCTTATCGCAAACAGGGAGTATATATTTTTCAATACTTTATTACCACTTCACTTAAATAACAATTCTTTAGAGATATAACATTGCTTTGCCTTAGCAAAAGTCACAAATGAAAAAATGTAATTACGAGTAAATTAAAAAAAGAAATTATAGTTCACAGCCTATATAAAATTTAAAGAAATTTAAATTGTTTATTTTTAAGAACTTGAGCGAATAAAAAATCATAACAAAAATTAGAACATTTCCAGATAACAAAAATCACGAACCTGTTGAGAATAATATGGTGGGGGGAAAAGAATAGAAATTAATTAGTCCTATGTAAAAAATTAGTTTCGAATATGATTTAATATACTTTTTATTTCTAAACTGAATATAAAGTAAAATAATAACACCAAGTGGAATATAATTTATGTATTAAGGATCCAAAACAGTGTGTAATTCACGTGACTGACATGAGTGCGGCTCAAGGCGAAACAAACCGAGTGTTAAAAAGTACTTCCTGTTCTTTTGTTCTTTCACGGCTTCAAATATAAAACATTTTTACTAACATTCAGACTTAATTTTTATTCATTTGGTTGCGTCTTACTTCACTCATTGCAGCTGTTGTATGTTCTTTCATGATTCAAATGCACGCAGTGATATAAAATCTGTTCATTTTCAGAAAACAATAAAGAAATATAAATTCTAGTCGAGCTGGTTATAAACAGGGTGTTTCTGAATGGTCTGTACAAATTTTCAGGATATGTTCCAGAGACCAAAACAAACAGAAAATGTCATATGAACATGGGGTCGAAAACACTTCGTTCTAGAGCTATAACGGTTTGAAGGTGTTCTGCAGTAGACGAAATTAATGTTAAAATGTATAGGAGTTGCAGACTGCGATTTAATTCTACAGTATAACAAGGCAATATACTTTTGTCAAAGGCAAATGCTATAACGAAGGTACAAGTTGATTCAAAAGTTACTGTGCAGTGGCTGGTCGGAGGTGGCATCCACAATAGATGCTGGAAATGCCCGCCACCAGCCTCACGACATCGGTTAGCATGCTGTTGCATGTTGTGAAACACTCTGCTCAATATGGCTGGTGAGATTTGCTGATCATCAGTGGTGATTTCCTCCTTCAGCTCAGGCAAAGTGTGCGGATTGTTTGTGTACACTTTATCTTTCCAGGCACCCCAAAGGAAGAATTTGATAGGTATGATGTCCGGCGAACGTCGAGGCCAGATGCCGCGCGAGATGATTCGATCAGCAAAGACGTCCTGCAGAAAGTGCATTGTATATTTCCCTCTGTACTTTTGAATCACCCTGGATAACAAGGCAAATGCTATAGCAAAGGCTCAAAATGGCCTCCGGTTCTATGAATTGTCGTAACTTTTCTACTACAGGACACCTTCAAACTGTTATAAATCTAGAAAGAAGCGTTTTCGACTTCATTTTCTTATGGCATTTACTGCTTGTTTTTGTCCCTGGAACATATCTTGAAAGTTTGTATAGAGTATTCAGAAGCATCTTGTATTTACATGTGTATTTGAATTGAGTGTCAAAAAGTAATAGGTATTATGTATGCGATTAGTCGCCGACACTCGTCTCTCTAGTCATCTCAAAAGTTAGAGTTTTGGAATTTGTGAGATATTTAACATTCATAAATGTGTTTTGCATTAAAGACCTTGCTGTATCGATTTTAGAACACATGGCAGCATTTTGTTGAGAAACAAAATTAAAGCATAGTATTTAAGAAGTTTCTATTATCCGCCTATTACTCATATCCGTCACTCCCCCAGTCCTAACCCTAATGGATAATCGAGGTTCTACTGCTCTCGTACAAATATTTGGGTTAGGCCAGCCTAATCTTTATAAAACAGCAATATGTGCAAATAATGCAAGTGATACCGTTTTGTCTCAAGAATGTGGCTATTAGTTAATTACCATCTGCTTGAACGAGAATTTTGAGGAGGGGTTAAATCAAATTATTCTATCGTTTGTAAATAAAAAGTTATAGGAATTATGAGCTTGGGTTCTGAAGTTGCGGACGTTAATATTAAAAGCGAGATTTTTAATTTTTATGCAAAATGCAGTCTGAGAATAAGTCAAATAAGTTTAAAAAATTTAGTTACTCTCAATTTGGAATGTAATTGAAATTTCTTATTTACATGCAGTTTCTTTTCATTGTGCAGAAGTGCTCGTATAATAAAACTCTATAATAATTAAATAATAACAGCAATTTAGTTTAAGTTCTGTCAAATTAATTATATGAACTTTTCTTAATACGTACATTCTTTATTGTACAATATCATTGTTTATTTTTGTTAAGTGTGTGTAAATCAGTTATTCTACATCGAATATTTAATAATAATAATAATAATAATAATAATAATAATAATAATAATAATAATAAAAATAATAATAATATTTAATAATTGGCAACCGCCACATTCATAAACATGGCTGCTGGTGGGGGGAAATTCGCATTCATAACACAATCTATCGATGATTCTCGATTACTGATAAACTGTACGAACTTAAAGAAAATTTAATTCAAACTTCTTACATGTATACAGTTTATTTTAAACGTCGAAACCTGACATCGATGTTCGATCGCATGTGCCAACAGTTACTTCCCCCTTCGGCAGCCATGTTTATGAATGTGGCAGTTGCCAAAAAAAGAACAAAAATATTATTGCGATGTGATGTCAAATTCTTCTTTAAGTGCTTATATTATGCGATTGTTACATTATTAAAGTTTTTAACTTTGATTGATTTTTTTCTCTGTGTCTTCAGATACTGAGTCATGCCCATGTGAATGGTGTGAAGAGCAAATGCTCAAATCGAACAAATGAAAATCGAATTGTAAAAGATAACAATTTAAGACAAATTATAAAACGCTTTTCCAGTTGCGTTTCATTTTTTCCTTAACAAGTCAGTGTTTATAAACGTATCCGAGAATTGCATTGATGGCAATTAATTATCACGGATATCACTAGTCCTTTAACAATCATATTATGTAACGACTGGATACTATGGCTGTGTATAAAAGTCTGACTGATGTCGCACGCGACTTCACAGCTCAAGCTTAGCATTGTTGATCTTTTGTATACAATAATGAAGTATTGTCTTAAACAATAAACTCGAATAATAAAAATGACCAGGCACATAAAATTGCTATTATATTACATGATTTAAGCAGTTCGCTTGTGGCATCAGGCGAACTTTTAAGTACAGCCTAAAAATGTAGTAAAAAGAGCTTTGGTGAATGTAATATCGTGAAAAAGAGAGTTTTGTGTATTGTTTTTACGAATGAAGTTTAATGAGGCTTCCAATACATAATCTTTCCAACCGGCTTCTCTGTTTATTCCCGCCTACTTCGGGGCAAATGAAGAGGTTTACATACTTCTTATTGTACAGCTCTGTAATTGGTTATAAATGGCGAAACCGGTCGGAAAGATTATGTCTGTCATCATGCATTGTAAGGGCCCATTAAACTAACAATAAGTATATGTGTTTGAAGATAACCTAAATAAACATATAGTGTATAGTAAAAGAGTATATTATTCCAAAAGGCAAACTGCTTGAACCCTTTGATAGGTTAAACACTGTCCATTCTCTTGTATAATCATCAATTTTACTCTTTATTCTAAACATTACATTTCTACTTTGAGTTTTCTTTTTTTTTAATTCTTTTCTTTGGCGCTTCATTTTATTCTACATTTTTAATACGCTTCTATTAGCTTCACTTGTAACTGAATATGTAAACAAATCTTGGAAGTCGAATTTATCCTACTTCCCGAAAAGGTAAAGAGCTGAAATTTGATACATATACGCAGGACCGATAACAATGCATGTTAAAAAAGAAATATTCAAATCGGTTCACTGGTTCGTGTTCTAATGGTACTAATTCATTACTATGAATTGTCTAATTGCTACAATAAACAATTCGTTTGGCATTTTTTTTGGCATTTTACTACAAGAGTTATTATAAAACCTGTTGAAGTGTGGTTTGAAAAAATCCTGTTTCTCCTAAATAATATTCTATAATTTATTAACGAGTTTGAGATTTATAGAGAAATCTAAATTTCAGTATAACTTTTTGGTAAGAGATAGATTAATTATATGCCATAATCGACATTAAATTATGTCGATTTTTATTCTTCACTTTGTTATCTGTCGGTCAGTTTTCACCTTCCTATTGTTGTTTTTTTCACTTTCAGGTATAGCCACTCTTCTCTCAGCTAAAGATATTTCGTTTATTCAGGCGTTGTTTTCTCTCCGTTGAAAATGGCGTCGATCGATTGTTATGTTCGATTGTTGAGTGGAGGGAACCCCCGTCGTCGCGCGCCACCTCGTCTGCCTCTTCCTGTTTTTCCTTCCATTTAGGAAATGGTGTTCTGAGGTTTCGAGTCGGCCGAGTGAAACGGGACCTCGATGCCGTTCCCCTTCTTCGCCAATCAGGTTGCTGTCATCCATTATTAACTGAGCGCCCAGAAAAAGGTTGAATAATTTCCCCTAATCAGAGATGAAAGCGATGACACGCCGCGCTCACGCAACCGCCGACCCAACGATCGATCGATCCGAGGGCCCCTTCTCCCATTACCCATCTGTTGAAATCAATCACACCGAGCCTCATCATCCACCAAAAACACAATTCATTTCTCTTTTCTTCCTCCTCCTTCTTCTTCCTCGTCTAGTAAGACGAACATAATTAAGTTATTACTGTAGTTAACCACAACTGAATTTTTTTGAAATGTTTCCATCAAGTAAATCATTTATTTAGTTTTATTAATCAATGCAACTTGTACATTAATTGTTATTTAATTACATTATTTTTTTCTATAAAGCACGAAAAAGCATATTTCCAAACGCCATCACGGTTTGACTTGGTGTCAGCATCTTTTGGAAGTACAGTGCTCCCTCTATATAACGGGATTCTACATAATGCCAAATTTATAACTTCGTTATATGGACTTCCCGGAAAATAAAAACTTCGTTATATGGACTTGCCATTATAAATTTGGCGTTATACAGAGTGCCGTTATATAGAGGGAGCACTTTATATGTACTGGAAAGGAAACAATCGCATAGCATACTTTTTTTTTTAGCAATTATGATTTTCACTTATATTAATATTTTGGTATCGTCTATAAACTTGACTTGTGAAAGGTTCTATAATTTTCAGATTGTTTTAGTTTAATTAGTTTCACCTCTGGAAATATTTTAGGGCCTATAAGTCACTCTGCAAAACTAGCAAAGGAAAAAGAAAATGAAATCATTCTCTTGCTTATGGATCAAACCATTTTATATATTAATTTATCATTTCAGTCGTCGCGAATTTGAAAGCCTCATGATGCCCAAGCGAAATTTAAACAAGTGAGGCAAGTGATTCTGATGACTAGACTGGGTCTACCGGGATCAAGATCTGAACACTAAGACGGTTTGAGGGATAGCAAAAATGATGGCAAAGTATGCTATTGCAAGATGCAGCAGAATTCCTAATAATTGTTTTGCGTTATTCTGTTGGATATTACTTTGCAATAATTTATAATAATTGATATCGGAAATATAACTGGACAGGCCCAATTTAACTGGACAGAGTATCGCACAAATGTGTGAAAACATTTTATGAAATTTTACTCTTTCGAGAAAATCCAATAAATAAATATTTACATTATGTGATGAAAAGTTTCTGGACACTTGTGCTTTTACATTGCAAACAAGATTTCACGAAATAGGGTATTAATTAATTTTCTAAGGAAGACCTTCCATCCGATTTTTTTCAAAAATATTTATTGTGGAAAAGTGGTTTCATATGTTTCATTTCATTTTATTACTGTTTATCCATATTTTCTGTAACAATTTTTCCTTTGTTAAATAGTTTCCGGAAAGAGGTGGTGAATTCACTCACGGATGTTGGGCGATATGGCCTAGCCTGTAGTCATCGCTGCAATTCATTCCACAGGTGATCAACGGGATTTATATCGGAACTCTGAGCAGGCCATTCCATTTCTTCAACTCCTGTCCCTTCAAACCATTCTTGCACTCAGCTTGATTTGTGACAAGGAGCATTGCCATGTTGGTACAGAGATGGTCTAATCCCAAACTGTTGCCACAATATCTGGAGTGCAGAATTCTCCAAAATATCAGACGTCATAATCCTGCTACTGGAAGAAGTTGGCCCAACCCAAACCATGAACTCTATAACATGACACAGCCTCTTCCGAACTTCACAGTGGGCCACCTTGCAATCAGGCATGAAACGTTCTCAGGGCACTGTCATGGAAACCTAGGTCCTCAGTTCTCGGCGAATGGTGATTGTGCTGACAGTACATGAAGTGGCATTTAGGAACTGTAACAATTGCGCCAACTGAAGACTTCCGATTTCATGTGGCATACGTGATAACATTCGCGATCTCTCTGTCAATTTCTTAGACCCACAATTTCGCAGTTTCATTGACGTTGCTTCTCGAGTTTTTCACTTAACAATTGTATCATTTACACTTGATCGGGATATTTGCAAAATGGCAACTTTCGCATTCAGACTTGTGCAACGGTGACATTCTATGATGATACCTGTTAGAACTCATCGAGTTCCGTTGGGAGACCTATACTGCACCAATATAAATAAATCATAAACGACTTCAATAAGGCATGTTTCTATTTATATTGCCTTAGAAATCATATACATGTAATATTTTCTGGAGGGATTTCCGAAAACTGTTGATCGCATTCGATCAATATAGTATACATTTTAAATATTAAGAATTTGACGTTGCTAACAAGGCAAAGACAAAGATTGAATGTGGAACTATAAGCCACGTGCGAAACTGATGCATCGATATATCATAAATAGAAGTGATGGTTGCTAGCGAGTTACTGCTCTATGTTGCAGTGTAATAATTGCACTATTTAAATTTTTATGTTTTTTTAATAAAAGTTAACAGAAAAATTATTTTCTCTCAAATATTCAGGCTGTCTTAGTTAGAAGCATAAACATTTGAATTTGGAGTCGATTTCGATTATTAGTTTACAATGTACACATCCATTATATCAACATCTGAATGTTAAACTTCATGAATCCCCTCAAGAGTGATTCAAATGTATAAAACTACATTTAACATCTTTTACAGTGTTTAGCTATGAGACTGTTTTTTTAATCATATTTTCTAATTTTGATTGTGTCCTGGAAAAAGGAGTTATAAATGCACTTTCGGTTCATTATTTATGACGGAAAAAGTTTTCTATGCTTGAACACGAACGTCGCTCTATCGCTTTGTGATGTTTTATTATCATTACAGATGCACATAAAGGGATTCACTTTCATCACTTGGATAATATTCAGGAAAAACAGCTTAAATGTGGAGAGGCTTAAAGGTGACTATTTCACGTGAAGTTCCTGCGAGTGAAAAAATGCATGTGAAAAAGTGTGTGAAAAACCAAATCATGTATCCCGATATCCTTCATTTGGCAGGCTTTCCTGCAATTCAGCACAAGATGAAATGATCCGTATAAAATGATCAGATGGTCCAGGCAAATATTGAAACAAAGAAGAATACAAAACTACACAAGATGAAAACAATGAGTACAGCTGTGGATGAGGTTAATAAAGTAACTTTTAAACTCTTTAATAATAAATATGAAGCATCTAGCCACTATAGACGCTTCTTTGTCTACATCCCTTTACAGACTTGAATATCCGGCGAATATCCCTATTTGACTGGCCGCTGTAGGTTTCTCTCTTCCAAATATGTCTACTATGCAATGATTGTGCAAAGACGTCTCAAATGGAGCATACTTTAAAATTGAATAACATACGCTAATTTGCATGTCAGTGCTTTAGGTTGGGCCAGTTTCTGTTCATTAAAAATATTTCATGAAACCATTTCTCGTTATTTGAGAGACATATCACATCTATATGAATATAGGATAAATTTGAAGGTAGTTTAAGTATTACTGTCTAACATAATTAGTAGTTGTGATGTATAGCTGTTTGTCCTTTTTTCTATGAGTATTATGCTTGCATTGACAACTATATGTCGCTGATAATACATGTTTGGTTTATGTCATGTTTATTTTCTAAATGCTCTAATTCCTATTGAACAGTTTTCCCTTACTTTATTTACTGGAAAAATGAAGAGAAGTAAAGCTGTCGAATGAATTTCAAATTTAAATTAGATCCATATATGCGCTAATTTTCAAAGATAATGAAAAACAATGATTTATAATTCTTTTTTGTGGTGTATTACTAAGAATGTTTATGTTGAATATTATTTTCGAATATATATTTATTTTAGCATCAAATAATCATAGCAGTCGACATTTGTATTTAAATCCGAACTCTAAAATAAAATATTAAAATTCTCTTGGAAAGTTTTCAAAACCAAAAGTAAGGCTCTTAAGATATTGGAATTTAAAACTGAAAAATGATTTCCATTGCCATTTAAAATTTATTTTACTGCGGATTGTTTAAAGAACACCGAAGTGCAGAAGACGTTTTAATCATAGCAGAACAAGAAGAAAATAAGGAAGGGTCCGAGGATCAGGGGTGGGGAGCGGGGAGGAGAGGAGGAGGAAGATTTTTCGCCTGCTGTAGTCGTTTGTTTTAAACTGTTGTTCACAGCCTTCACCTCTGTGTTTGACTGACCTGCATTTAGTCAGTCAGTCTCTCTCTCTCTCTCCTACCTGCATCATCACCAATTCATCAGCATCATTCATTATCGTTCTCGTAATCCTCATCATCATCATTTTCTACCGAAAGAAACACGGGGAATGGAGTGAAGGGAGGAAGAGGAGAAATTGTAATTGCCAACCGCGTCTGCATCCGTCCCCGCGTGCAGCAGTCATAATTAGAGAGAATGGCGTCACATAATTATTTAAATGTCACGCATGAATAATTGAATTAAGGCGACAGCTGCCGCACAGGCTCGGAATAAGTGAGAGAGACAGAAAAAGAGAGACGATCGCCTACCATACTGTCTCTACAGATTGCCTTTTGCCTTGGTCCCCGCTGACGTCATTGTGCCTCGCGTGAGAGCGTACGTGCCTCTTTTTCACAGGCCCTCTTGTTTCGAACATGGTGGTTTTGATTAGAAATTTCGTTTCGTTATATGGGCCTCTTGTAACTGTTCTCCTCGACGGCCATTAAAGTGATTAGATGTGCGATGCACGGCATTTTCATTGGCTCTCAACCTCTTAGACCGGGAGATCTCCACCTCTTCACCGTCACCCTCTCCTTTTTATATTCTGCCTCGCCATCCACTCGCTCCTCTCATTCGTGTTTGCCAAGAATCAAAGCATATGCCCTCCACTAATTATTGACGCCATTAAGGTAGACGCAAAATGCTTTATTGTTGTGTACCAACTCCAAATAATAACACACGTGAAGGGGAAAGAACTGCAATAAAGCGAGAGCAAATCGAAACATCGTTCGTGCAATTTTTTCTATGGGATTCGCAAACACTAGTTCAAATTTAAAGTTAAATCGAAGGAGACTATGTAATAATATTTTTAGAAATATAAAAATGCGCATTATACATGGACACATTAAATCATTACCGAACACCGCTTTTTTTTCTCTTGCTACCCTAAATGCAATAGCTGTGTGATTACGTTTATTGAGAATTGGTATCACCCTCAACAATGCATAATTAAACAGCATCCCTAAGATATATAATTATACCTTCGCACATAAACAGTGTAACTAGACATCATTATACTATAATTATGCCTTCGTTTTAAGTATTAGTTAAGCTATCCGAGTTCTTATATATTGCATTCTCTTAATGTTTGGTAACGGCACCATATACATTTTGACCGTAATTCTGCACCATATACATTATGAATTGATTTTATTATCATTTACAGTAGATGAAAGAAGCTTCCACACTCTTTATTGTGACCAAATTCTAATGAGATCACTATCCAATATATTTATCATGGCATGGATCAAACCAGACCTTGTATAAACCATTATAACAAACACACATACTGTACAGTTATCAACAAGAACACAATGAATAAACGTCTTTAATTTCTCTTTAAAATATTTTTCAAAATCAGATATTGTTATTACGTATAGAACGTAACATTATGACACTCGTTTAATGGTTACAATACAGGAAATAAACTTGAAGCGATTTCATTGTTTGCTTTCCAAACAGTGTCTTGTCTTATTCACGAAGACGGAAATGTTTCTCCTTTATCATTATTATTACAGTTGTTAAATAAGTACGTTTTTTGTACAAAATCGCTGGGATTACATTCTCAGCGGAAACGGAATTTGTCGATCCGTGTCGTGACAGCACGTGGAATCATCGTAGCAACCCAGTACATTTCCGGTGGAAGTGCATCCTTGCCCTCCCCGATACACGCGCCACCCCGCCCCCTTCTTGGTAGATCTGTTCGGTTACTGGTAAATCATAATTACGTAAGCTCATTAAAGGTGAAAAAGAAGACCCTTTTGAATGCCTTTGTATGTTTTCCATCTTCTGCTATTAACTCACCAAAAACAATTCTGAAGAATATCCTGTTTTATCCTTTCTATTTATTATTGTGTTTGTCTGTAATTGTAACATAACAAAAAACGTATTGTAATTGTAACGGTTTGTTATGTTAATTATTTAATATTTTATTTGCGTCATTTTTGTTTTGTGCAGAAGTTTTAGAATACTGAAAAAAATTCTACATTTCACTGATAAAACAAAATGATTTCAAGTATACTTTGACATTTCCCAATTAATCTTAAACTCCATTTCTGCACAAGGTAGCAAGGAGATCGCTCATTGCCAATTGACCCGTTTTACAAAAATAAATCGATAGCCTTGCAGAAAAAAATGAACCCGATAGATTGATGCCGGTTAAGATAATCGGATTACAAACGGTTTCCACTAATAAATAAAATCTTGTAAACATTCCAAGTAGGAGCTTTAGCAGTGAAGCA
>JAHWFO010001556.1:12444388-12602487 GCA_023313115.1 Rhysida immarginata | reverse complement strand
TTCACAGCTAAAGCTCCTCTTGGAATGTTTACAAGATTTTATTAATTTAAGACATATATAAAGAAAACAGGCCAGATTACACATGCAGAAACTCATTTGAACAGAAGTGTTAGACAGACCGAAAGAGAATATTTCAATTGCGGTAGTGAATTTTCCCCTACGTTAGAGTTATGCATAAGATAAGGTTTTGTTCCAAACAAGCTGGTTGCAGTATGTAAGCCATACATTACATTATAAATTGGTCACAGGATGAGGCCGGAGGTAAAAATATCTTCAGAGATGATGTTAGGTTATTTGTCCATGGCTCTTAATTGTTCTACATTTGTACATTTAAATCTGCTTTACCTTGGTGACATTTTAACAGACCAAAATGTTTACATTTGTAACGAAAGAATCCGGTTCACTTGGCAAGATCGACCGCAATATCCTCTGGCCGCCATTTGCGAGTGACATCACAATGACGTAAATAGTGGAGAATCTTTGATTGGTTCCATCATTTTTGTAAGTAACGTAGATTTCGCTACCCTTATGACTTTTCCGCCATAACGCGGCATTTTATAAGGGAAAAGTCACTGCCGCAAACTCTCTATTATCTGATAAATTATTTACATTAACAGCAAAATTTAAAAATTGCTTGAAAGCTAAAAAACAACTTTCATTTTTAGCAGCGCCGGCACTGATATGTAAGGCGTCATTATGCAGAAACGATTTGGCGCCACTGTTTAAATATTACCTAGTTTTTTAAACCATATTATCATATTGCAATTTAATTTTGCCTTGCTTTAGAAGAAATAGAAAATTGCACAAAACGGGAAAAAAACCTCACACGAAAATTAATGTTTTTTCGTTGTGGGCTTTTTTGTGGTCACTTTTGGCGCCCCCTCTAGCTTGGCGCCCTATGCCCCACTTGAGTCGACCCTGATTATTAGCATATAAATATAGAATTGTTAAAAATAAACATTATCCACTTAGATAAATTGGCAAGCTGTAACAATTTCGAAAGCAGAATTTACTCTGCTACACCGTCAATGGCAAAATTCCTGTTTATCATATGATATGTTGTAGTATTTTAAGCTTGTCCAATAATTTTAAAAATGAAATCGAAAGCCCTGCCGTTCTAGTCTAAGCCATCGCTTAATGGAATCTCGGGAAGTAATATCTGTTCAGTTTAATGATGGGTTTGTTGGATCAAAAACGAGAACACAATTTCACTTTAACGCATAACAAGTTCCCTTTCTACTTTATGATATTGAGACCCACTGTTCGCGGAAAAGTTTGTCTTAAGGCTAATGATTTACCATTAGATCCTAGGGTGATAAGTGGCGAGTGAGGCCTTTTTGTCATGCATTTGCTGCTGTTAACAATCCACATGTCACCCACTAAAAACTTCGGCTTCTTTCCTTTCAGAATACTTTCGGGGAAAGTCAGAGAAGGGAACAAGGGAGTGGGATAAAATATCCCCACTAGGGAAGGGTAATTAACGGAGTCGTTGACTCGCCTAACGACGTTCCTGCCCCTTTCTTTGATGTTGTCATTCTCTCAAATAAATACTGCGGGAAAGGTCGTAAAAATATTTCCTTCCTTTTCGCCGGAATTATTTTGGCCGTGAGACAGGGAACAAACGCTTTTTGACAGGAAATGCGCAACATTTGTGGCTTTAATTTTGACTGTTTATGTTGGTTTAGCTTAAATCAACCTTCCTTAATAGAGACAATGTCCTAATTCTTGAAAAATGTCAAAAACGTAGGTCAAATACAAGAAAATGCCTTAAAACAGTAAGCACGAATTTCTTAATCCCTGAAATGAGTTTGTTTTTTTTTTCAAATTTTTTGCTTTTAAGATACCTCTCTGACCAATGAACTCCGGAAATATATGGAAGGCTTATTTTCATATTCAAAATCAAACGATCTTCAGTTTATTTTTAATGAATTTGGGTTTCGTTAGAGTATTTTGAATAACTGTTTAAATATCATTACATAAAAATTACCCCATTTCCCTGCATTAAGAGAAGACTAACGAGTTCTTGAATACACTCATGTATCTTTCTAACAAATTCAGAATCATAAAGTCCCGAAATTGCATAAGCCTTAATATTATAACTATATTTCTATTTATAGATTCATTTAATGTAGATCCATATATCGGTAACATGCGCATCCAGATTTATAAAATGTCAATTAGTTTTCAAAAAAAGATATACACTGAATTTTTGTGTAAAAGTGAGAATCGAGAGCAGACAATCGATTGAAGCGGACTTTTAAATTTGCACGCGGAAACTTTGGAATTATAATTAAAGTGAAGTAGCTGTTTTTGTAGAAATATATTTGGAGAAATACTAATAATAAATTCTGAAAATGCTTAGGCTTTTAAATTGTTTTCCCCCCTTCGAGCCGCAACCATCTGATAATAACAAGGCTCAATAACAAGAGTGTATTACTGTTCATCATTTGGTGTTGTGGCCTGCGAACTCGAAACGACTTCGCGTGAAAAGAAGCTGAAATCGAGATGTTCCAAGAAAAGCATTTCCTCTGCTTTCCATTCTTTCGAGAAACACAGACCGACCTTCGAGGTTAAATCTACTAAAAGCGAATTTTTCCCTGAAAAAAAAAAAACAGCATTGAAGTTGGACAATGTTATACGAGCAACGAAAATCCGTCGGAAAGGTAAGAGAAAAAGGGAAGTGGAGGGGGTTGTAAACCTTGAGCTTTGCTCTGTTACGTTCAATGGCATCCTCATGTTTGCCGATTGTAATCCTAGCGGCGGTATTTGCCGACCACAAAGGTTGCTGAGCAACGACAACGAGAAGTTTCTATTTCCCATAAAATTACGCAAGAGAATGCGACACCGAATATGATGTGATTGTCGCATCTGATCTTACCTTCTTTTCAACGATACTCGCCACTTTGCCCCCCTCCAACTCAACTTACTGGTATACAAACTTCTTCTATTCTAACTCATCCGCCCCCAGTCTTCTAGGTATGTAAATCGACATATTCCCATATACATACTTCAAAGGTTTTCCATCGGAAACGTCATCCTTTTACGCTTGCGTGCGATAAGGAGACTGATCTTTACCAAAGAGCGACACTAATAAATATTTATTTTTCACTCACTCTATTCATATTGACTCAGTAAATAAAGTCCGTTGCTTATGAATGGAGATAGAGAGTTATTTTAAAGCAACGCAGGAAATTGCTTCATCTCGTTTCCTATTCTTATCTTAACGGCCTCGGCAATGAAATAAAAATCTGCAAATCAATCTAATAAAGTAATTAAATTATGGCGGCATTAATATAAAAGAACCAATAAAAAATTATCTCTCATTTGGACCAATTTGGTGATATCGTATGGTTGATAATATTCAACAAATAGAAAATAAAACGAAAAAGCAACATAAGTGAATTGAAGTTTTACTCTTTTTTCTTCAAATTCAAATGTATGGATGGATTCCATACGTAGTATTGCCTAATTGAAAACGAACAAATATACATTTAAAATCAAATAAAAATAGTTTAATTGTCGGTTTAATTTTGCCGTGATATTTAAGCTTTGCTCACAATAGTGAATCACAGATTCGTTGTTTTGCATATTTTTAAGATCAAAGTCTGCTTAGTTTGAATTATCTTTCTTGTATTTTTTCCATTATTTATCGAATAAAAATTGATTAAACTATCCGTAAGGATAGGAATTTTGGTGACATTTTCCCACATTCTTTTTGCTTACTTTTCCTACTTAAACAATCACTCGCAATATATGTAATTTCTTTTTATGTCCAATAGATATTATAATAGGCAATATATGCTTCGTTGCAGTTTGAAATTTCGAAATTCTGAAAAATACTTTATTTACTTTCTCTATTTTTCAGGAATTTAGGTTCACCTAATAAAAGGTTTCTTTTGCTGGCGAAAGAAAAATATTCGTGGAAATGAAGATGAAAAGAACGCGATTAGTTAAGAGATCCTGTTTGAGAAACATCCAAAGTGTGTGTGGATACCTCACAATGGCTTTAAGACAATAAAGGATGATTCAGGTTCAAAAGAAAAATAATGAAGAGAAAATGTTTACATGAGAAAAATTGTTCCTATTACCTATGTTTGTTTCTTAGAAATAGCCAGACTAAAATTTTTAATTTGTATCTATCCTTTTTTTCCAAACTCTTTAATCACTTCATTTAATTATTTAAGATATTATTTAGTTGCGAATGTGAATGGTCGAGTCGTTCGGTCCTCCGAGCATAAAAATAGAAGGTTCGGTCTGTATGTATATTTAACTCACTCACTTTTTTGAATTTTAATTAGTATTCCTGAACATTGTGCTTTTAGATCAATTTAATTAACTGCTTGTCCGTTCTTCTGTGAACATGATATCTGTAAAAGGTCTTTGAATGTTTCGGTTCTGTTATCAACTGGGGCTACATCTCAGTTTGAAAATCAGCCAGATCTTACTTCTGTGATGGGTGCGGCGCCCCAAAAACAGTTTAGGGGTGGAAAATCGCCAAAATATTTATTGTAAAATCTCATGTAGAATTACCGACAAAAGTTGCATTGCTGAAAAACAATGGACACATAGATAAAGAAATAAACCTTATCTTCCTACTAATTCACGTGAATTTAATACAGTTTAAAATTTAATAAAATCTCGCGTTTAATTGTTGCTTTTCTTAATTCTGATTGTCCGGTTTATTGAGTCTGAGAGGTGCAGAGTTGGCTTCTCAGGTGGTAAAGGAATTGCAGAGAAGCATAAGGTAACCAAAAAAGTTTTTGCCCTTTGTGACGTAGCATGAGTTTATAAAAACGCCAAGAACTTTTTTTGGTTATCTTGTACTTCCGTCCGTGTGCTTTTTTTTTTTTGCTTTTTTTTTGCATTTGTTGATGTGGAGAGTTCTAAAATAATATAGGTGTGATTGAGCGATATTTAGGATAGCAATGTATGTGAAGGAGTGTCAATAGTTAGGTTGAGGAGGTGGGTAGATAAGGATGTATCGTGAACTAGAATACATCCCCTTGGCTCTTGAACATGATAAAGATTCACACTCAACTAATAAATTTAAACTAGAGATAATGGTCCAAAGATAAAGTAAAGATATTAAAGAAAAGTCGGAAGGAAAAATTCCAGCGTGATACTCGTGGTCCCCGGTTCGAATTTATGTCGCGGAATTTTTTCTTCCGTTTTTTTCTTTAATATCGTGATGAAGGATGTTTTCCGTGTGATGACGTTAGGTTAAATTGTTTTTCCCCATGCAACAGAAGTTTTATTTATATTCAGAAATTCAGTAACGTTTTTTCCACGTAGCCGAACCTATTCTTTAATATGGGAAGACGATTTTGAAAGGCTCTCGTAGGGGTATTTTAGCGGTTATCAGAAAACTAAATGGAAAAAATGTATACGCGATGTCAAGAAAGCAATAGCGATTAGATGAAAGAACGACTCATCCAAGAGACAATCAGAGCAACCAGTTCGCCTAGAACCCGCTTCGTTTGCCGAATGACGACATGGGAAGAAGAATTCCGCGAAAAAAAAATTTTAATTCCAAACGTCGCTGACAGGGAGGGAGGTGGCGCTGTTGTAATACATAGTCGATAATTTGCATAAAACACAGGTAAAAATCCATAGAGCGATTATCGACTAGATACCCATTTAATACCAATTTCATAACCAAAATTCAAAACGTGACCACAGCTCTAATAACTCGGGCTATAAAGAAATGGATGAAAGCTCCGAAAAATTCCGAGGCCCTAAAGCTCTGCATATATAAAGCTTTACGAGGACCAACTTAGCTCATCCTGAGTCTTACGTTACCTCAGCGCGCGTTACTTGTGAAGTTGTTTTATCTTCACCAGTCCGACAAAGCAGCCGCTCTTTGTGATTTTAGAAGGTATCACAATCTTCGTAAAGGCCCACTATCAATTAATGTATTGAAATTCATGATTCAGAAGTTTGAAGCAACAGGCATGCTAACAGTTCAGCATTGCAGAGTACGGAAACCAGTGTCAGAACAGACATTTACAAATGGGGAAGGGAATGTCATCAATTCAGTTTTTGTTATTCGTTTGTCTGATATTGTTTTTTTATACTGCACAACGCCACACAAATCTTTTTCTCACGGAATTTATTTATTTTATTTATTGTGAACATAACAGATTTCCCCAATTACTATGTTCACTAAAAATTACAATTACAGTTCGAAAGTTTTTACAAATATTTCAAAACTTGCAATTCACATTTGCAAGTTGAAAATCAAAAACAAGAGTAATTACATAAATGAAGTAACATAAACAAAAGTAAATGAATAAAAACTGATTATTTTATAAAAAATGAAAGTATTAATGAAAGCTATTGGTAAGAAGTTATTACAAGAAGTTACAAATTGATTTTGACTCAAACTAAATATATCAATCGGTAGAGGGTGTATTTTATTGTAAAAAGACAACATTCTAAGTATTGGCGAATTTTTATGCGAGTCCGTATTAACCCTTGGAATAAAGAATAAATTACGAAACCTGTTCGGAGAAATATTAGGAACATAAAAACTTATTTTTTCTCTTATATTGGGATCATCAATTTCATTATGTAATAGTTTGTATAAAAATACGACCAACTGATAATTCCTTCTATGGACTTGTAATGAGTGAAGCAATGATTAAATAAGAAACAAATGTAGGGAAATATCGAAAAATTCTATAAAATAAATATCTTAGGAATTTAGCTTGAACAGCTTCAACAAGTTTAATATATTTGGAAGTATATGGACTCCATATGATTGATGCATATTCAAGCTTAGATCTTACAAATGCGTTATATAAAATAAGCGACACTCTTAAATTATTAAATTGATACGAGTTACGAATTACAAAACCAAGATTTCTATGCGCTATGCTAACAACGTTATTAATATGGTTTGCAAAATGTAAATCTTTATTAAAAGTAACACCAAGATCAGTTTTTTTGTTAACATATTGTAATATTGTTCCATCAATCCTGTAATTAAAAACAATGTTTTTCTTGAGCCTAGAAAAGGTCATTACTTCACATTTAGATGTATTAAATGGGAGATTATTTTCCTTACTCCATTTATTTAAGGCATACAAATCATCTTGAAGATTAACACAATCGGAGGTAGATTTAATAGAACTAAAAATTTTAAGATCATCTGCAAATAACAAAATTTTAGAAAACTAGATATTAGCCGAAACGTCATTAATGAATAAAAGAAATAATAAAGGACCTAAGTTTGATCCTTGTGGTACTCCAGAATATACAGGGAATTTATATGATGAACAATTTTTGTAAAGTACAAGTTGAGATCTCTGTTTTAAATAAGATGCTAGCAAAGATAACATAGATTCAGAAAAACTGTATAAGGATAATTTTGCAATTAATTTATCGTGATCAACTTTATCGAATGCTTTCTGAAAATCAGTGTATATAACATCAACTTGAAGTCTATTATCCAACTCACTAGAAACATAATGAACAAAGTTACATAAGTTTGTTACAGTTGATCTATTAGGCATAAATCCATGCTGATTGATACAAATACAGTTTAAATATAAATTTGTAAAGTATGATTTCAAATATTTTTGATGGAGTTGATAAAATGGCCACCGGTTTGTAATTGCTAATTAGATTGGAATCACCAGATTTAAAAATTGGAGTTACTTTGGTTAACTTCCATTTGTCGGGGAAAGTACTAGTTTTAATAATAAGGTTATAAATTATATATAATGGTTCTGTGAAAAGATCTTTGCAACCCTTAAACAGATACGGTGGTATTCCATCAGGCCCAGATGATCTCTTGGGCTTCAATGTTTTAATAGCAAGTTTAATATCGGCCTTGGAGATTTCTTTAATACATAAATCATTTGAGATCATAGGGAGGGAGGCTGCGGCATTACGATCAATACAATACTGAGCAGGATTTTGTGAGTAAACTGATCTAAAGTAATCCGCAAAACAATTGGCAATATCCTGAGACTTACACAGAATTGCATTGTTAAAATTCATTTGCGTTCCTAATGTGTTTTGTTTCTTCTCGGCCTTTATAAGATTCCAGAAGTTACTACTATTTTCAGTTATATTTGATTCTATACAAGTTACATATGAGTCAAATGCCAACTTAATATCTTTTTTAATTTGTTTTCTAATTTCCTTAAATTTATTCAGATTCATGTTTTTTCTTCCTAATTTTTTCCTTAACCTTTAAATTTTTAATTATTGAATTATTAAACCAAATAGGATATTTTCGTTTATAAGATTTAACTTTTGGAACACATTCATCAAGTGCTGAAAAAATCTTATTATAAAATAGATCAACCGCCGTATTTACATTTTCACAAACGATTAAATCATCCCAACTGTAATTTTTTAAAAATTGGTATAATTTTTAAAAATCGGCTTTTTTATAATTGTAACGAACTTCAGAAATATCCTTCACGATTACAGATTTATACGACTGAATTAAAATATTCAATGCAGGATGATGAAGATCTTTTGAAATAGGGAATCAATCACCTCGTCAACAATTATATTATCTATGTTTGAAATAACTAAATCAAGCGTTCTATTGTTGAAATTTTTTACATTATTAAACATTTTAAGATTAAATAAATTAATAAATCTATGTAACTCTCTAGCTTTATTGGATCCATTTATTAAATTGAAGGAATTATCTGTAATCTCTGGAAGATTAAAATCACCAAGTATAATTATTGCGCTATCATGAAATATATCAATATAGTCTTCAACATTATTAAACAGTTCTTGATAATATCTCAGATTATGTTTTGGAGGAATATAGACTGTGTTAAAAATATACTTTTTATTATTATAAATTAATTTAACCCATAGTGATTCTAAATTGCTCTCTAAAAATAATAATCTTTGAGAATTTAATGATTGTTTAATACAATTAACACACCACCACCAGATTTTTTTCGTATTATCATTTCTGTCTTTTCTGTAAACTACATACCTATCATCAAACATTTCGGAATTAAATATACCATCGTTAAGTGAAGTTTCAGAAAAGCATATAATGTCATAGTTATTTGATAATATATTTAAATACAACAGTTGAGTTTTGGTACGCAGCCCACGAACATTTTGATAGTAAATATCAAGTTCTTTGTAAGAAGAAAACATGAAAATTATTTAATTTTATTAAAGTTTTCCATAGTGATTATTTGAAATATATGTGACTGGTCATCTTTCCTCATGAATATTTTTCCATAGCGAGTCCACAAATGTTTTCCCTTCTTCCCATGTCGTCATTAGTTTTCCTATCAAATTTGGTGTCATTCCGGTTGTGAGATCGAGCTACAGATGGCTCTGAGTACTGTCAGCTTAATTACAAACACCCTCTTATATCTGCATGACTTTAAGAGTGGTGCCTGAATGCTTTTCGTACATTTTATAGCTGCTAGCCTTGTCGCCTATGGCGAATGGCTCGAGACTCATCCGAAAACGCAACGCCGAAAACGTAGGCTGTCATCCTAGATTATTTCAATGAGAGGGTTTAATTCGATGACAGGTTAGTATATAAATACGGCCGTATACGACCCGACTGTACCAAATCGGGTCCCGCGGTTTTTGACAGAAATTATCAACTTTGAGTTCTATAGTTCTATTAAATCTTGCACTTCTGGAGATTTGTTAAAATATGCTCATTCTAAAACATATAACTACATATACTCTAAGCATATGTAATACAGGGTGATTCAGTCAATTTCTGACCATTTCACTCGAATGACGTGCATTAGGGATAAACAATTGAAAGAATATGAGCGCCATATCGAATTTCTAAATAGTTGGAGTTTGTATTGTTGCAACGGCGCTGCATGAAAATCCTATTGTTGAAGAATGGCGCCCGCTTTATCAACAGAGCAGAAATGCAAGGTTGTCGAATGGTATTTCGAGACAAAATCACTTGTAACCGTGCAAAGAAAGTTCCGGAAGGAGTATAAGTGTCGAGACGCACCAGGCAGGCAAGCAATCATGGATTTTGTCAAGCAATTTCGTGCCGCTGGATGTGTTAAAGGCAAGAAAAAAGGCGGGAGCGAAGCTCGTGTTCGAACGGCCGAAGTTGTCGAAAATGTTCGCACAAGGTTGGTCGATTCCCCTACCAAAAAATCTGTTCGCCGCCTATCCATTGAAGAAGGGCTGTCGTATACCATGACTTGGCGAATTTTGAGAAAGGATTTACATCTGTTCCCGTATAAGATCCATGTTTATCAGGAGTTAACAGACACTGGAAGACAGAAGCGACAACAATTTGCGATGGAGTTTGTAGCAGAAATGGAAGCCAATCAGGACATTGTGGACACCATGTGGGTATCAGATGAGGCCTTCTTTTTTGGGGTTCCCAGCACCCTGATGAGATCCATAAGTCACCTCTTCATCCACGAAAGGTTATGGCTTGGTGCGCGATTTCCAAAAGAGGCATCATTCGTCCGTTCTTTTTTGAGGGCACCATAACGTCACAGGCTTACCTTAACATGTTGGAAACCTTCTTCATCCCCGAGCTGCGAAGGAGGCGTATACCTCTTCGACATCAATGGTTTCAACAGGATGGGGCTAGGCCTCACACCACTAATGAAGTGCTAGACTTTCTCAATCAGAAATTCGGAAATCGTGTCATTTCAAACAGGTTTCCAGATCGATTCGGGGGTGGCTTTCTTTGGCCCCCTACGAGTCCTGACCTAAACCCATGTGATTTTTATCTCTGGGGGTTCCTTAAAGACAGTGTGTTCACTACAGCACCAAGAACCCTAGACCAGCTGCGACAAAGCATCGTCGACTGCTGCACCCTTGTGGATGCAGAAATCCTGGATAGAGTTATGAACAACTTCACCATTCGGCTGCGAGCAGTTCAAAACGTTCGTGGTGGCCACATTGAGCATATCATCAAGACTTTTCCACGGGAATAAAAACTCCGAACTGCCTAAAATATCATACTGAAATGCTAAGTTTGTAAACATTAATGGGTCAATAAGTCATAGTATTAAAATGGTCAGAAATTGACTGAATCACCCTGTATAATCAAAATGCATGCAGGGGCCCCACACGGACTGAATCCGGCGTTGTATATAATCTCACTATATTAGGTGATATCAATTCGATTCCAAAATTCCGAACTGAGCATAGGAATTTACAGAACAGATTATTTGAAACAAAAGCTGCTATTTTCAGTAATCGATATCTTATTATGTTTTAATTCGACTACTTTTCTGAATAATTTTTTGAAGTTTAATTTATAAAGTATAATTTTGAAGGTTGTTGTTATTGTACTCTTAGATATTAAATTTTTTTATATTAAAGCGTTTATTCATGGTTTGTTATTGTGGCAAAACACAAAATATTAATTAATATTTTGAAATGCTATATAAATAATACAATTTTGAATTAATTTGTTCAATATTATTATTGTCAATATCTACTAAAATGTTTCTGCGATTCGAGGGTTCGGGCACTCCCACTACGCGAGGGTTCGCAAAATTTCAAGCCGAGACGGCTTCGAAATGAGTCATTAGTGTTTCATTGCACTAACCAGTTCTTGGGAGCTGTATGAGCTGCGAGAAATACCGAAGCAAAATCCATTTCGCCGGCTAACCTAAGGCGTGTCTGAACAGTCTGACCGGTCGCGTTCGGCCTATCTAAAAAGTAACGACCTACACTGAGGGTGTTTTGATAAAGCCATACCGGCCGCCAACAGTTCACATGGCCATTCTGTAAGGCGATGGTGATACCCCGTAGGGTATCAAAAAACATTTTGAAGATTTAATTTTAATTAGGAAGACAAGAAAGTGCAAACAAAATAACTTAGAATCTTTTATAAAGAAATAGATATCAGCTTGATATCTGCTTTTAATTGTACTGTTGAACCTGTATATAACGACCACCTGAGCGTAACGACCACTTCTGCTTTTTTTAAAAAGTGAAGTTTTAAAAGTGAATCTTTTAAGAAGTGACCAGTCGCACTCATTTTTTACGCCTGCCAGATCAGATGGCATTAAGATGGCTTACTAAATTCAAGCCATTCGAATATTTGACTGTGCATTGCGCAATTAAAGTTTTTTGACACCAATGACCCTAATAAAGTAAAAAGCAAAAAGGAATAAAGTACGAAGATGAGATAGGAGATAGCTCGAGAATTTCATTCTTGAACGTAGGAGCCGAGCTATAATGATGTACTTTCAGTTTCGTTTGATCACAACCACGCTGTCCAAGAAGTGCACATACTCGGAAGAGATCGGTCGCAAAAGACTTCCGACCCTATCAGATCCTGTTGGCGACCGTCGGATTTTTTGACACGCCCCTAGTTTGCTTAAGCAATCGCTGGTTTCTTTAGATGTAGTCTAACAAATAAGTCCGAAATAATCTACACTTTCAGACTTTGCCTAATTCACGATTGGTGTACATAGGATAATTCATTTCATACCTGACCATAGTTTAATAATATATTGATAATATTAAAGAAGAGACAAATTAATTCAATTTTTTTTTACTTGTACTTCAAGATTAATATTTCCTGTTTTGTCGCAGATCAAGAATAAATGTTTCAACGAAAAGAAAATATAACTATAAAGAAATTCTTAAAAAAAGGTAGAAGAATTGAAACACCATATTCTCGAATATTTAAAATTATACACTGTATAAAGTAATTTATTCTTGAGATCTCGGCAGTCCCTTCATTTTGAAAAGCGAATTCGATTTAACACTCAGGAGAACATCAACTGAAGCAGATCGAAGTTTAATTATCCTTATTCCTCTAGTTTATCCCAAACAAGATTAGCCAAGGAAAATACCATTAACAATATATTAAATTACATTAAAAATAATTTTTGATCGGCATTTTCAGAAAATACATTTATATTTGATTAACAAATCCTAAAATATAAGGTTCATGGAATCTTCTCAATCAGAGGTTCCATTTGGTGGTCCGCGGACCAGAGGTTCAACAATTTAGAGCCATAGAAACTGTATAGCTTGTAGGCGCTGATATCTTTTAACTCTACTTCCTTTAGAGTTATGATCAACGAGGATGAGCTAAATTTCTCTCGGTTTCTTCCAAAAAATTGAAATCTATCTTCCCATGTCTTCTACAATTTATAAAATATGAAATTCAGTTTACCATATCGTTTTTTTATTGATCATCGTTTTGTGACGTTGGCTAAAGTACATTCTTTCGCTGCCAACGGAGTCCTTTTTACGATGACATTTTTTTGATTGGTTTGGTTTGTTTGGTATTAACGTCCTTTTCAACTGCCATGGTCATTTCAGGACAGCGTTATAGGTGCCGCAAATTTTGCCTCGCAAGGGTTCTTTAACGTGCAGCCGTCACACGACTACACGGGACCAACGGCTTTACTTTCCTTCCTAAGGAAGTGCGTGATCTCAGGATTTTCCCCCTGAAAAATCCTCGTCGTCCTCGGCTGAGGTCGAACCCGCGTCCTCAGGCATCAGAAGCGATCATGCAACCACTGAGCCACCGAGGCCTATACATTTCTTTTGAACATCCCGCAGACATTTCTTTCTATCAAATGCGATTTTGATTATTTCCACTTCTTAAAATCACTAAATCACAAAGTCGAAAATATAAAAAAAAATCCTTCAGGAGGCATACTGTAGTATTATTTATTCCAAGTCCTATATTAGGTCAGCAACTATAGAAAAGTAGTAAACTTTTGTTTGTACGAGGGGAGATCAAAAAATAAGTTGCACTAACTCGCCGCAGGAGCGCGCTGTGTGTCGCAATCTTGGGCAAAGTGGAGAAAGGGACATTAACTGCGCAGACGTCGGATAGGACGGTTGCTGTGGTTTCCCGTCGTGTTTTGTGTGACTAGCGGGCTAAAAGCAATGGCGCGTCAACTGGATGTCCACTCCAAACTTGAGGTGCGAGCAGCAATCCGATTTCTATGGGCCAAACGGGTGAATTGCACGGACATTCATCGTGAAATCACTGCTGTATATGGAAATTGAGCGCCGGTGTGATTTTGTTGCACGATATCGCAACACCTCACAAGGCCCTCCTTGATTCAAGTGGGAGGTTTGGCAACATCCTACAGTCCCGACTTAGCGCCATGCGACTTTCATCTTTTTGGTAAGCTCAAAACGGAACTCGGTGGACAACGATTTCGAAACGATGAGGAGGTGAAAGCGGCTGTCACCGTGTGGTTACAAAACGCTGGAGGAGATTTCTATGCATCCGGAATCGAAAAGTTGGTTGATCGTTCGGATAAATGTTTAGGGTCTCCTTGGGACTATGTGGAAAAGTGAACCTACATTGTATGCTGCTAGAGCCGTGTTGCTTTTGTATAGGTGGTGTAATAAATGGCCATACCGTGGAAGTGCAACTTACTTTTTGATATCCCCTCGTATTTATCAATGGAGAATGATATGAACAAATTTCTTCAAATTCAAAAATACCGCCGTTTAGTCAGAATAAGCGAAAAAATTTTTTTAATATATTAGGTGCAAGTTTTATCGGCCCTACAACTAGCTAGACAAAAAAAGAAGAATATTGGGATATACTATAATTTAAAAACTTCACACCCTGTATTTTGAGACTGATAGGGGAATTATTTATTTCACTATCTACGAATATACTATAGAGGGTAAGTCAAAAGAATGTTACATTTATAAACATCTTTTGCAGAAAAAAATATTTATGATGGAAGACTGTGCAAAGCATTAGTTTAAAATAACTCGGAAAATTTTATTTCCATTACAGTGACTCAATATGAAAGCACCTTGTAACGCAACAAACGTCCAAATAATAATCCAATTCTTGTCTGCACACATTGATATCAATGGCTTCAAAGGCATTATCGATGTGAAATTATTTATAGAAGATAGGAAGGAGACAAACCACTTGTCCACAAGAGTAGTTTATTCTTCGATGAATACACATTTCACCTGCTACCCAGTCGTCATCATTCAGCATGCATCTCTGATATATTCAGAAGGTTTCCATATTACAACTGTGTCCCTTTAGTTAATGTTGATTTCCGTATTACAACTGTGCCCCCTTTGGTTATTATTGGTTTTAAAGGGCAATTACTTGCAAGTTCTTTATGGAACAACACTGAAGCTAGTTTCCTTTTGTTGCTTGTAACTGTCACTGAACTTGTTTTA
Organism: Rhysida immarginata; assembly: GCA_023313115.1. Lineage (NCBI taxonomy): Eukaryota > Metazoa > Arthropoda > Chilopoda > Scolopendromorpha > Scolopendridae > Rhysida > Rhysida immarginata. Next base: position 12,587,355 of record JAHWFO010001556.1, on the reverse strand, counting down.
TGGAATGAATTATAGACGTTTATTATATAAGATGAATACTTTTTTTATCATCTCGTGTTTAATTCAAGGATGATTAACTCAATCTAATCAAAATAAAAATAGCCATTTGCTTATATTCAGCTTGTTAGATCATGCTGATGAAAATTTTTTCGCTTAAAGCTAGCTAGTGTCTGTTGTTAAAGTCTGTAACAAATATAAAATAAATATCTATTGAAAGATACTTCTTTTTCTCTTCATAAACAGCGATGTGAATGTTTTACAGTAGGAGTGCGAAAATAGACATATAAGACAAACTTTATTTTTAAAGCGAAGAAATAAAAAAATGTCTGAGAAAAAAGAGAGTAATAAATGTCTTTGCAGATGAGTAGATTAGACCTATTTTCAGTTGAGAGGCGAGTGATGGATGGGCGTGACGTCGGAGCCGACTATTATTGGTCTAGAGGAGGACGCGACACGACACAATAGACCATAATTCGTGGCAAGTTTCTTCTGCAGCTGGTACAATGCAATTAATTCAGCGTTGGTTTCGCCGTTCGGATGACTTGGATCCAACAGGCAGTCGACCTTTAACCCCTCATCAATCCCACCCGTCGTCCTCTCTGACAGGTGAAATGCTCTGCCTGCCTCTTTCTACCGGTAACCATCGACAAGAACAACGTTCCTCAATCGATCCACTTCGTTTTTATGCTCTTTTTTGGAAGTGGAAAAAATGATAATATTAGAAATAAAACGAGTCAGTTTCGTTTCGTCATTTCATTATGATAATCGACATGGAGCTTGGGCTGAATAGTGGAAAAAAGCATTGGTCATTGAGTAGAGAAACGTTCATTATTAACTGATAAACCTCAAATTAAACAAAAACTAACAAATCTTTAATCTTTATTAAAAAGTTAAAATGTATATTAATCCGAATATGAAAAATAATATAAAATTCATTTTAACTGAAAATTAATTTTTTTTTTTTTTTGTTATTTTGAAAATCGTACAAGATGTTACCCTGGTTGAACGAATTTGAAAATTATTAGTGATTTTTTCTAAAACGTTTTACAATTAATAAATGATTTTCAAATTCAAATTTTATTAAGTAAAACAGTTCTCACTATAAAACGTGCTAAAATGACGATTTAAAAAAAAACTATTAAAATCCACTTTCAAATCCTGCAAGCTGTTTTTTATCCCGAATGTGACGGCCTTTTCATGGACGACAATGCTACTGTTCATAGCGCACGGTTTGTTCAGCTGTGATTTAGCGAGTCAAAGATAACTTCACACGGCCGCCCCATAACCAGGATCTCAACCACATAAAGAATGTTTGGGATATATCCGACAGCAAGATCCACTTCCAACAAATCTGCGAAATGTCTGATCTTCCTTTAACACCTCATTGACTCTATGCAAATTCGCATACAAGGCGTTGCAAAAATATACAGGACAGTACTGCTGGATAGCCTATCCTCTCGCTTCAGGGGCCGGTTCATAAAATGATAATTGGTATATTTTGTTAACCAATTTACGCCGAAATTAGTAAAAATGGAAATTGCGAACTCATATCTTAAATTTATATTTTGTAACATGTAAAGACATAAAAATAATTTACAAAGACATAAACAAATTACAAAATTATTTTGTAATGCAGTACAAGTTTCGCCATCTATGGATGACAGCATATAATTTTAATTATTTTTATGTCTTTACATGCTACAGATTATAAATTTAAGATATGAAGTCTCAATTTCCATTTTTACCAATTTCGGCGTAAATGGGTTAACAAAATAAAATTTCCCAATTATCTGTTTACGAAGCGGCCCCTGAAGCGAGAGAATAGGCAATACTGGCCTGTATATTTTTGCAACACCCTGTACATGCTGCAATTCGGGCCAAAAGGGATCCAATAAAATATCAAAATGTTACTAATTCATTGGCAAGCATGTGTACATAAATAAGGCCAAGAAAATGTTTAAAGAAATTTACGTTACACTGTTGTGAATATTTTTGATTGGTAACACTAGTCAACACACATTTTGTAACTATGACCACACATAGTGTTTTTAGTAGTAATTTGTATGTAGAATCCTAATCTGCTTTTAGATTTTTTCTATCAAGTCACGTTTCCAAGTTATGCACTTCGACACTTCTATGTTAAAGTAATGGATGTGAAGAGAAGCGTCTGCAATGTTAAACTATCCATATTTTGGGGCCGCAAGAAAATTTATCAGGCCCCAAACACTGAATAATTCAAGAATGTTTCATTGAAAAAAAGGAAATCTGTGCGTGCTAGAGAAATTTCAAAATTATATTCGTAATCAGGTGAAAAAATACTACCAAAAATCACCCACTAGCATTTGGTTACAAAGAAAATCTTTAATTTTGTTGGCCAGTGTAATTTTCATTTATTATCAAATGCATTAAATAACTTTTGTTGTATATATTCGCCTAATAGTGTCAAGTTTATATTATTTAACAGTCAAGATTCTGAAAAAAGGTTTCAAGACATATTCTACAAATTTTAATGGGTATATATTTTTAGTGGTTTGTATTAAAGGTCTATTTTATTCATTTGTAGCTAGCATTTTCTTTGGGTAAGCAACTTTACTTAAAAAAAAAAAAAATTTGTATACAAATATTCATCAATTAACTCATGGAATATACGAATGCTATAATTCATTTCATAATATTTATGTGACAGACCAATATGTTCAAAGTGATGCTGACCTTTTTTTTCCATAAAAATCTCGAAGATATGAAAAGCTTAAAAAAACATTAAACAGCTTAAAAAAGCAATTTTAAAAAAATCATCTCTCTCACTCAGAAAGCAGTAGCTGATGTGCGCTGAAATGGATGTATATGTAAAACAAGCATCACAGTCAATTACCATTGACTCTATCCAGTGTGTCAATTCCGGAGGCTGAAAAATTTACCCTAAACAAGTTCTATGTATTCAACCAACCCGAGCGAAGCCTAGTATTCTACACGAACTGAAATTCAACGATTCTAGTTCCGCAAGGAAATAGAGAGAGTTTGTTATAATGAATCCCTAAACATTAAGGATACAAGAAATTAAATCTGGTCCACGAGTAAATAATATATTAAGTTACGCGTGTCAAGCAGAAGAAATCTCTCACCCAATAATGAAAAACTCTGATTACTCGCATTGTCCTTCCACTGCTATACGAGGCACCGAGAAGAGAAGCCTCTACTATTCTGTTCATAATGAAACTTCTGGTACAGTTGTATGGGTGGTGATATGACATCAAGATAAGCAAAAGCATTCTAACGTGATATTATAAGTAACTATCGGATAAAGTAATTTCCTTGTCACTGGACAATTTCAAAATTTGGCTACAATTATAAATTTGAGCCTTTAATCCTCGCGCACGTAGCATTTTGTTTCGCAATGCAATTATTTATATATTCATCTGAGATGCATCTGCAACGTCCAGCCGTAAGATTATCCTGTTATTGCATGGCGCTCAGAAAAAAACTTACGTATGTCGCATTTTCTATGCCGAGGAATGTACTGCAATTTTAATATTGCTATTTATACGATTTAAGAAATCAATTGAGATAAAGTTGAATTACTTTTGTTTCCGATTTGAAACGCGTGTAAGAACATTCCAGCTGATATCACTACACTTGCTGCGATTATATGAGAGTAAATGTTAAAATCGAAGACAAGAGATTTTTTTTTGTGTCCTGGATTTCCACGTTTAGCGGTGTGTAAGAACATTCCGAATAAAGTTTGGTACAAATCCGCCCAATAGGCTTACAATTCGTAAGTTGTATTGCGATCTTTAAGAAACGGAGATGCATCTGCAACGTTTCTACCAGGCCGAGTTACCAAAGGGAGCCATAGAAAACCGTGATGTACCGAAATATAACTTTTTCCATCATTGGTACGAATTTTATGTATCTGAATTTCAGTATACCTGGATATCTGATATTTCAAATCGGGAACATTCATTATTGATACTAGCCCTACAAACCTTGTGCATTGCAATGTACGTTTTCTGAGATACAACAAAATCTGTAACGACAAATATTCATGGCTTATTAGGAACTCTGTAGTCTTGTTTTCCAGATCTATATAATAACAAAAGTTTATTATATTTATATTTATGAAAGTATTTATTAACAGAGCCTTATACATAAATCTAGGTTTTAATTTTTAAGAAGCAATAATTATTTATTTTTATGTAATGAAGAGTTATATATATCAATGTAGTAAGAGAAACCAAGGAAAGCTTTGACTTTAAGCCCATGCGTCCTGGTTCTTAAGAGTGTTTTCGCAAGATGGTTATAAATCCATCGGGCAGAGGGCGCATGAAGACGACGAACCTCCGAAACACTGCGCTTTTTCATCCCGACCACTCTGTCTCCCCCTCCTCCTGTTCGTCCCCATCCCTTCCCCCCACTGCTCGGCCAGCCATGCATAAAAGGAGCAACGACGTTTTAACGGAATTAAAATTATCGACTTTTCCGTTCGTGTGCCTCGTGGCAGTCACGTGACACAGCGGGGGCGAATGAATTAATAATAGCGCCGAGCAAATTGCTCGGGCTCACGTGATCCGGAGGGACCCCCGACTGTTGCCCGACACGACCTAACGTTCAGGCACGAAACTGTCATCGGCGCCGCCATCATCATCACCATCATCATCATCATGGTAACTCATCAACACGGTCATTGTCATCACAGTCGCATCATCATCCTCATCAGTCCGCATTTGCTTCTCTCGACATTCCTCTCCACTCGCTCGATCGAAATGTTACGCTCTGCCGAAGGTGAGAGAGAAGAAAGGGATTCACCATCCTCTCAGGGATAAAGAAAAAAGAAGGAAAGAACAAATAGGTCATAAAAGCCTCGATCATTCTTACTGCTTTTCACAGCAAAAACATTATTACTTCGAGGACCAGAGTCACGCTTCATGCAATCGCTTTATTCGACTTGATATTCTTTTTTTTTTCTTTTTCGTTGATGTTGATAAACGAAGACGTGCTTTGAGAAAGTTTTAAACAGCCTTTATGATTGATTATTACTTCTTTTTTTGCATACACTCTAACCACTTCTTCCGATGAAATAAGAAATATTTTTATAGAATGCTTGATTTCAGATCTCAACCAAATTCAGACTGGAAATTTTCACCAAATTCCTGATAGGAGCTTTGTTATTATCAGGTCTCCTTCGGAAATATCCATAAATCATGTGATAGTAGTTTTCGAACATACTACAGATAAAAACCATCCTGTACGCAAAATTTTCCGATCCTTTTAAATAGCTAAACTCAACCATCCATGTTAAAGGTTTAATGATTTTGAATAAGATTTTAACTTTAGGCCTTAAAAAACATTTTTCAGAATCTTTTCCCACTTAAGTTACTGTATATGAAGTAAAAATTCTCTTACAACAACAACAAAATAAATCTGAAATCGACGGATACGTATTTCAAAGGCTAAACCTTCATTCTCAACGGCAAGATTGAGATAAATACAAAATTTATTAAGGGACTTCCCTAATCCATATTGTTAGGTAAATTTTTTTACAGTCTCAATCTTGCCGTTGAGAATGAAGCTTTAGCCTTCGAAATACGTATCCGGTGTTTCATATCTCGGATTTTTTTGTGGTAAGAGATTTTTTTTTTTACTTCATATACAAGTAATATCACGCAATAGTTTCTCCTTTTCTTTTCAAATCGAAAATATAAATGCTAATATTATGCATAAACCTCCTCCTTTTAAGATTCCTAAACAGGCATAAGGTAAATGAAACAATGTTCAATTTGAAAAGCCGGTATTGTAAAGAAGACAATAACATCAACTAAAATATGTACTTACATCTGAAAGTATCAAGTATTTCACATTCAATTTTAAGATCGGCGAAGATTGAACGACTAGCAAAACTCTAGAGGCAAGATCCTTCATTGGTTCCAGACTTTAGGAAATTTAACTGAATAATAATTTCAAATAGATAATTTTTAAAGAATAAATTGATAATAATCTTCTGAGGGGTTTTATTTTACGCCAGACATAAGATGTAGTAATTATAAATAAAAATAGGAAAAAAGTTCCACAGCCTAGTAGACTTAAATTATATTTTTCTTTTTAAATTCATTTAGTATAGGACAATGCATTCCTACTTTATAACACACATTAATGCTTTATTACACGAAATAAATTTTCATTTTTATATCTTAAGAAAATGCGAATTTCAGTCCATCAATTGATGTCAGAGTTATTTTTATCAAACATCAATCTTTCAGTAATATTGTATAAAACATAATCAAGATAAGAATAAGATAAAACGTGAAAGGAGAAATAAATATTTAAAAATTTATTAGCCTCTTTAAGGAGGTCTTGAAATATAATTACTTTTATCTGTTTTTTCTCATTATTATACTAATTACTTTTCAAATTAGACTATACCACCAAGAATACTAATGTAATTTATTGCAGAGCAATAATTTATTTGTTTCCAGATGCTTTGAAGAATGTCCTATAGCTGTTAAGCCTTAATAAGCAAATGCATAGAAGAAAATTTAAAGTGGAAGACCCAAGTCGGCATCTGGTATGAAACTGATATAATTTTTTTTTAATTTCGTAAAATATCAGTATATCTTGACATATAAGTATGAGTATTGTTTTAATGTTGAACGCTTTCTAGATTCAATCACGACTCTTGTAAGTTGCTTCCGTTCTTTAAATTTAAATGACAAGTGAATTCCATTTCCCAAAATGAAGTCCACTTATTAAAGTTAGATGAGCTAAAAATAAACTGCATTTATATTTAGAAGAGCTTTCGAATGCTAATTAAACATCATTATATGTTGTTTTCTTTTTCTACGAATTTTGACATGTTGCTAATTCATTTATCGATTTTTTTTCCCATTCATCAATAAAGCTCACTAATTTTGACATGTATTGGTAACTTGAAATTTTAAGTTCTGTATTCTTTCATGTTTTTCATTAATTGGCATTATTCATGACGCATTATAAGCTATATATGGACATTTTATCTTAAGTTCTACAGCTGTACACGGAGGACAAAAGCAAATCTGTTCGATTTTACTAAATGAAGGTGAAACCCAATTGACATTGACTGGCTGACGAATGATTATATTTAAAATCCGTTCGCATTGTGATTTTTCAAAGCAGAAACTATAGGAGGTAAATCACTTTCTACAAAAATCGAATTCGAAGTCTATTCATCGGGTAAAATTATCTGTAATAATCTTTTTCTTTCCTCTGGCCTACATTTTCTATCGCCTTGAGTTTTTTAAATTCCCTCGGTGAAGGGAATTTCTCATTAGTTTCTATGACGCAGCAGGTTAAATTCAATCCCACGTCCTTCAAGTGAAAAATTAGAAAATGTTAGTAAATCGATTTTTCTATTCAAGTAATAACAATTGCATTTTGCCTTTTAGTCTCGAATTCACTGTGTTGCTAACTCTTTTGTACCGATTCATTATGTTTCGTTTTCTAGGCAATTGGCGCATTACGTATGAAAGCTGTTTGTTAAATGAAATCGTTATTGCTTTTTATTTATTTTATATCAATAACGTTAGTTTTAAAAAACACTATATCGGCTGTATGCAAGTATAATAAAAAATAAATTGCTTTTTTTTCTATGAAGTATGTATAGGTCATCAAAATTAAAAGCTTTTTACGGAGCTAGCGATAAGCGGATTTTATTTAACAAAAATGAAAGATATGCTTAAAAATATGTTTAATTGAAATGCATTTCAATATCTTAATTTTTTTTATATTTGTGAGATAGCTTTTATAAAAATACAATTATTCAAAAACAAGAAGAACCAATTATTCCAACTTATTTTCCCTAAAGATTTCAAAGGATTTTATTTTGGCATTATCGATATTAAGATATCTTTAAATTAATTTTAATACGAAATGTAAATGAAGGCATTCTCTGTAACACGGAAGCTAACCACGCAGAGAAATAGAATAATATTAAATTTATCAAAACAAAGCCCAACTTAATTTGAATAAACTTTTTAATAGTGATCTATTAATTTTCAAAGCATATAATTTAAAAACTTTTTTCACTATTTGTTCGCGTTTTATTACTTTTCATTAACAGGTTAAAGGTACGTTTCATTAATAAAATTACCTTCAAAGCAGAATTCAACATGTGGCTTCGTCAATGAAATGTTGATAATAATTTTAATGATAGTTATCGTTGCAGAAGAATTTACATGGAAGTCTGCAATTTTCCTAATTAAAAACAGCTGTAATAACTATAGGAATATGGAAATTTTTACTCTTGCTCATATCCATCCATCCCTCGCCTACGCTTGTGCTGTTTTATTTTTTTCCATTTTTTTTTTTTTTTAATGTCAGATGAACTTTGTTATTTCTTCAGTACTATCAATAAACATAGTCATTTTCTCTTTTCCTATGAGAAATTAACGGAATTGATCAAGACACGCACACAGTCTCCTCTGAACGAACCATATTGAGATGCATTTAGATGAAACAGTTTCGTGTTACACACATACGTGAAAACTATAATAATTTTATATAAGTTTAACGTTCCCATTTTTCTTCTCATAAAGGAAAATAAAAGTCAGAAATAAGTGTTATGCATTATAAAGAGAAACATAATAAAAACCATTTACATTAAATTACATATAATAAAGTTACTTCCTCTTTGAATCAAAATTGCAGCTAAGTCACAAAAATGAATCTTGAATGAAATTATTAGCATTTAATTTGTTTCATTTCGTGTGCGCTCAACCGCCCGAGAACTCCGAGCGACACTTTATTGCTCATTTACATTTACTGTTTTCAAAAACTTATGAAACCACTAAAAATGTCATAAAGCCGAAATGTTGAGTTTCCTGATGGGCCGTTTGGCCCTGAACCTTACGTGACCCTCCAAGTTACAGACTCTTCCTTGGAATTCGGTAGCTTGAAGCAAATGTTAGACAAATATTTTGCATAAATGGAAATTTTGAGTAGGAGGAAAGGTATGTTGAATTTTTAATTCCGTGTTTTCTTTCATTCTATTAATTTTCAGTTTTTTTCTACAGGAAATATTATATAAATGCAGCGTTTTCAATACTTAATATCGATATCGGCTCTTCCTAGTAAGTCGATGGAGACCTAATAAGAGGAAAACCGCATCGTTTGAGAGTCGATAACTGTTTAAGCATTTATAAATACTAGCTTTTCAAATAAATATATGTGTAATACTTAATTTTGTAATATGCATTTGTAAATGATAGTTTTTGAAAGTTATTGTAATGAAATCGCGTACCTAAATGTAAAATATACGTACAGACTTTCTTTGCAATCTCCTGTCGAATTTTTGCATCTATTTCCAAATTTGTGGGAGCCATTGGATTTCATCGTTTCTCGTCGATTCAGCGATGGAACATCAGTCATACTGTTTGATGAACCTCTTGCACATCACGAATCCGTGGACCTCTGAGTGGTTCGTTTTTTGATTTTGGGGAACAAACCGAAGTAGTAGCAGGAGTAATATCTGTAAAATTCAAAGAGCAAAGAATGTTCCAATTTTTCCACCTGTAAAAAATTGTATGCTGTCACATAACAAGCGCAATGACATTCTTCTGTAAAAATATATTTGCTTCCTTCTTATAATCGGACGTAAGTGATCCTCCGAATATCATCGATGGTACTGTGCGCAGTATGATGAGGACTTTTCACCGTAAACGTCATAACACACTATCAAAAGGATTTTAAGCAGAGTCTCTGGCGAAACTTTCATAGACGGATATATCCTAACTGACTAGGGTGACCCCAGATTTTTCCGATGTTAATCGGGATAAGACACTTTGACGATTAAAAAAAAAACAGTTTGACGATGTGTAACTTTCAATACTGTTGTATGACTATTGGTGACTAATAGTTTTGTGGACAGATGAGGCAACGTTTACGCGAGAGGGAATGTTCAATAGCTACAATAGTCATCTGTGGTCTCATGTCAACCCATATGCAACACATGTTAACAGTTTCAGCATCGTTTTTTGTTGAATATTTGGGGTGGCATGATTCACAATGTCCTGATTGGGCCATATCTCCTACCATGCCGTCTTAACGGGCAAACATACCTTGGTTTCCTGAAGAAGGAGCTCCCTGGTCTTCTTGAAGATGTTCCACTAATGACCAGACATTTGATGTGGTTTCAACAGGACGGCGCACCTTCGCATTACACAAGAGCAGTTAGAGATTACCTAAATGAGACATATCCTGGTCGTTGAATTGGTCGTGGCGGACCAATTGCTTGGCCACCGAGATCGCCAGATCACACACCGATGGATTTTTTTTGTGGGGAAACATAAAATCAATGGTGTACTACGAACCCGTAGATACCGAAGAAGAATTGGCGGCTCGTGTTGTCGCGGTAGCAGGTGACATCAGCGACCGTGCAAATCAACTGTTTCCACGCGTACATCAATCCATCATAAGGCGATGCTAATTGTGCTATGAAGCAAATGGCGGTCATTTCGAACAATTACTGTAAAAGTCATACAGTAGATTGCTTGTGTTAATTGTTAAAAATAAAATAATCTAGGCCTACCAACGCCCACTGCGTCCCGGTGTCATTTGATTGTTCAATACAGTATTGTAAGTGAACGGAGCTGCGGGGACCCCATGTTCATATGACAAAAAATACTTCTAAGGAACTCTTCTATCATCTCCCAAAAAATCTGAACTCAATTCAAAAACACTCTGTATAATCCTATATATTAAAACGCAAAGGATTTTTTGTTAGAGCAAAATTGGCACTTCTGCGCATGGGCATTTGAAGCCAAGAAAGAAAGTTACGACAATCCATCAGAAGCCAGGGATTGTTGTAATGAGACAATATTCTATCATTGTTTTGAATTAAATAAACTGAAGATTTGCAGAAAGAGAATCCTGCCTTGATCATTTTATGACGTTTCCTTGTGACTACTGAAAAACTCTGAAAATGTTCTGTTAAATGTTATATCGTTAGAAAGAGTTTTAAAAACTGATCACTTTATCCGCTGACACTTTGTCTCACAAGTCAGTTTAATACTTTAGAAATTTTAGTACAAGTCAGAGAAATTTAGTTGAAAGCTATTTTGGTTTTATATATATTAACTCATTTCTTAATCTTTGTGCAAAATGAGATATTTAAGCTCTGACAATTTTTTATTACTTTTTTTTAATTAAAGAGATGAGGATTAATACTAAGATGGGGTGTTCTCCGTCAAATTTTGACGGGATCCATCTAGTTATATAATAAATTTTAAAAAAATTTCGGATGGTTTTGGCATAATTGTCGTTGGTTATTTTATATACACAAAATATACAAAAAATGAGACTTGTAGCCTTTCAAGCAGTCAAAAGAAAATAGCTTCCACTTCCACCTGTCAATCACTTCCGCATCACACAGTAAAGAGCGCTGCATCAGCTTATCTCTTGATCACGCATATAATTATATCGATACTGTGCACCATTTATGTTACACTATTAACCAAATAGATTAGTTTATTATTAATAAAACAAAAATTCTCATCAGAACAGCCAAAATAATCTTTTTGTCAACATAATTGAGCACGTGACATAAAACTTGCCTTCCCCCGATGCTAAGCAAAAACTTAATGGAATCATTCCATAGTAAGCGTGTTCGACTAGATACCTGGAAAAAGTAACCTCAATGGATTGAAGTATTGTAAGGAAGCCGAACAATTTTGACTTAGGTCAAAACCTTTATGCACCCGACTGTACATCACTTACAGACGCCATGTTGTTCCGTTGCTGCACGTACGCTATCTGTCGGAAGAAATGGAAAATTTGCGCGCTCACTCCAAAAACTTCAAGGAATGCATATCTCAAGTTTCGCATTCGTACCATTGTTGGGGACGGAGAAAAAAATTGTGGTGCATTACTTTCTGGGCTACCCTCGTATACAAAATTATTTAGCATTTCCAGAAATCATTATTGGCTTATATTCGATTTGGTTGAGATCGGTTGACTGCTAGCCTTTGGAATACTGCAAAGTCTATCGTATGTTCTTTCACTCGCTGACAATTCAGGTCTTATGAGATGCATCTGGTCGACGATGACCAACGATATGAAATGAGTAGATCGCTCATGAGCTGCTTTCAGCGCCACCAAAAATATCCAAAATTAAGGAAAACTTCTCTCACTAGATCAGGGCCGTCCAACTCGTGCACTTCGCCCGCGTGCAACATAAAATGCTCGCGGACAAAGCTCACGAGCAAAGCCGAGGAGATAGTCCAAAACTCAGGAGGGGAGTGGGTATAGTTTTCCTATGCAGTGTTGCCAGACTTTAAGGGGCGATTGCATTAAATGAGGCATTATTTCTTTTGTTACTGATACTTGCTTGTTTTTCGTCTCGCATAACATGGCGCACATTCCTAAAAAGCATAAAATCACTGAACCAGTATTTAAACCGCAGTGGGAGAATATGGGTTTTTTTCATTGTTCACATATAGGATTCGAAATGCCTAATATGTAATCATGTCCTATCGGGGGAAAAAAAATATAATTCTACCTGACATCGAGAAAATTGTCACATTAAAACGAAGGAAATAAAATGGTAAGCTGCCTTGTTTGTTTGTTTTTTTTGCAATGTCGAATTCATAATTAGCAACTCGACTTTTAGGAACTGATCAACATAATGTGCAATAGGGGGGTAAGGAAGATTACCCGCGGACAGAAATCTTGGACAGCCCTGCTTGAAGCCTGTTTCAAATTAAAACGCGAGAACAAGCGGTAGCGGAATCCGCTACAAGTGCGGGCGGTGGCATTCCGCATACCTTGCGGAGGCGTCGTGAAGTTTCCGTTTTCAGTTCACAATTAAATATGTGACCGCAAGAAGCCTCTTCCGATTGGTCTATTTTAGAGTGACTTTATAATGGCGGTTATAGTGTATTAATCGTTCGTTAATCGAACGTTTTTCTTGAAAATTAATGGCCATTTTTTTTGTTTTTCCAACAAAATCGATGTATTGATAAAATACGAGAGAGATTCCAGTAAAACTTCGATGCATATGTTCTTTCAAATTTACACCGTCAGTACATGTGGCATTGGGTTTCGATACCCCCCCCCCCCCCCCCCTGTTGGGTTTTCCCGCCAACTCTTCGAATATATCGATGTTTTAAAAAAATAATTTCACTTCCTTTTCATGGTAACAAACTGGTCGCTTAGGCTTTCCAACTGTAATTTTCATTTTGTATACTTATTATAGACATATTTATTGTATCTTTTTGTTTTTGTTATTTTATCGTCGCATTGACTGGGTAATTAATCGAGGGCGGAGCGATGCCAGCGATGTTGATTAAATAATCGATGTTTTTATCCAGTATAAATCTTATACTATACCCGAAAAATATGTCATCTAAACGCCTTAAATTTATCTGAAATATATATCGAATATTTGTAAATACAGATGTTTCATTCATCGGGAAAAATATTATTATTACGATATCAAATGTGCTTCAGCAATGAACGAAGTGTAGCCTATTACTGTGTTCAAATTTCCCAGAGTGGATTACTGTCCAGAGCTAATCCGATTCTGATTGGCTACTGCGTGCGCGGATTCGCCAAATATCTAGACTGTCTAGATATGAGAAATCCGCCCGCAACCTGCTTGCGAGACGGAATCCGCGCGTTTTTATTTTTTTGTGAAATGACCGCGTTTGCGGAAAAACCTCTCTACGCGTTGCGGACTCCGCATCCGCCCATTTTCCGCACGCAAACCCTAATTGTGAAACAGGCTTTAGACCTGTCTTTTAAAATTTCCCTTGCCCTTGACGTAGAAGCTCTTATACCCTCCTGCTCTAGCGGAGCTTCCGTTGTTCAGATGTTTCCAATGCCCGGATAGCTTTTTATCTTTCTGTTGCAAATTTCGCTGATCAATACTCGTTCTTTCTCTTACTTTTGCCAAACACACAACTTTTCGTCAGTCGTCTGGACATTTTTAGGGAGCTCAAGGGAGACCCGTGTGATTCCTTATCCTCCTTTCTAAACACTGCCTTATCTATGTCCTGTCATTGCATAATCATATTTATGCTCGTTGTTAATAATTCGTTACCCCCTCCCTAAAATATGTTAATATTGTTAATTATGTAGTGCCACACCAGTAAATGTGTTACGTTTGTAGTGCCACACCAGTTAATGTGTTAACAAACTTTCAACCCCACTTTCCCCCCTCTTACGGGTTGAATTTCGAAAAACCCCTTCTTAGTGCTCACTTGCATTTTGTAAAGAACCTCTGTACAAAATTTCAAGTTTCTAGGTCTTATGGTTTGGGCTGTGCGTTGATCACTCACTCACTCAGTCAGTGTCTTCTTTTTTATATATAGATGTGGTGTTGCTCTACAGGGTAGAAATTGGAAATTTTTCTCTATCTTTAATAGTTTTTGAGTTAGCAAATGGATGACCTTAAATTTGGGAGTCAAAGTCAAATTTGAGTGCGGCAATGAATCCCCCCCCCCATTATCTGTAAACCACACTCATCAGATCTCGCCTACCTGCCAGCTTTGAGATATCTGCCATGTTACCAGACTTTTTGGACACCCTGTATAAGAAGGATCCACGTTCTCACGAGCTAACGACAGATCCTAATACGGCCTTCTGTTGTCAAATTGCTGTTTTTGAACAACAGCTGTGCCTTAACAGCTTTGCAAAAATTCAAAAGTTTAATTAAGAACTTAAAACTGGTCCAAACGGTTTAAGAAAACTGTTTCGCTGTAAACACAAATATTTTTCCAGTCGATCTAAGTCCAACTTGAAGGTCACCCATATACTGAAGTCGTTTTTCATCTGTTCTGTCCCGATAGGAGAGTAATCCGACGAGGACGTCTATATTATAACTGAGCCGCTTGCACGTTTATGTGCATTTAGAAATGCCCTCCACAGATTCAGTGCTATTAGCTGGCGAATTTTCTTGATGCTTGTTGATATGATTTTCTCGGGTTTCTCTGAAACCTCGCTCGAATTTCTTCCACTTGCTTTTCAGAAACATGGCGATGGTCTCTTCCACGTTGTTTCAGAACACTCCAATCATCAGAAATTTCTCCATCTCAATTTCCTTATAACTCGACGGTAATTTCTTTGCACTGAAATCATTTATGCATACCACTCTACCGTATGTACAGGCTTCTGGGAGTTACCGTTTTGCTTTATGTGACCGTGGCGCTAAGTAGTGAGCGACAGGTCAAATTATAAGTCATGAAATAAAATTCTTTGAATTCTTTCTTGTAGTGTCGATTACAATGCATTATTTATCCCAGTTTATCATAGTAGCGTATGACTGTGGCTATGTTCAATCTTGGCATTTCATTACGGAGACGGAATGCTATAATCGATGAAAATAATGGAGTGGATGAATAAAGTTTATACATGAAATTAAATTTCGTGTACATTATTTAATTGTTCTCCTAGAGAAGAGTTCATATTACGTCAGTTTTAAGAAAAAAATCGAGATGCTTAAAAAATTGAGAAACATTATAGTCTAACATCAAAATTGGTAACAGAGATCGTTATTTGAATTTAAAGTACCCACAGGAACTGGACCTGTCCTGATTGAATAGCAGTTTGATTTATTTTTTTTAAACTTTTGTGTTTTTTATGATACTTTTTGGTTTATTTATTTAAAGGCGTTCAAATATTTTATATTCTTCATTACTTTTGCTTTAGTAAAACTGAGAATAATGTAATAACCTTCATTTTGCTGAGAGTAGGCAATAGTAAAGCATGGGTACTTCTCTCTCTCTCTCTCTCTCTCTCTCTCTCTCTCTCTCTCTCTCTCTGGCACTGAATTCTTCGCCATTTGTGTGTAAAGACGAGTAGAACAACTTGACGCTCTTGTCTAAACACGGACGCTGGTGACTCTTTAGCCACCATGACAAATATCTTCATCTCCTGAGGAGCCCACACAAGTCGAGAGAATCCCTCATCCGAGGAAACCGCGCAGCCCTCTGACCTTACAACCTTCTTTCAGGGGACCGGTCCACGGGACTCCGTCCTTAAATCACATAAAAATAAAAAACTTGAAAAACTTTTGTAGGCTTGTTTGATAATAATAAACAATTTTAATACAAAACATGAATCCATTTTTATGAAACTGACCAATTTATAAAAATGTATCTACTACGAAGGGAAAAAAAACGCTAAGAATATATTAATTATAAGAAGGGTTTATAATGAAGTTAAACTTCTCCATAAGTCGGCATTCTCATTTCGATTTTGCAATTAACCTTCTTCGTTCTTTAGGTCTTCATTTGTTTCTTTGCTTCCTTTATGTAATGTCTGGTGCCGTCTCTTCTTATTCACTCTTTACTCATAGTCTTTTTTCTTTCTTCATTTTCTCCTCCCCTTTTCTTTTGTCTCTTTTCTCTCCTGAATTTAAAGGCATTAACTTGACAATTCTCTTTTCGGATGTTGTCTTTTTTCCCCCTTCTGCTATTTTTTCCTCCTAGTGTGGTTCCTTTTGCGTTTAATAATTTATTGTTTCTTTCTATTACTTGGCATTGTCCACTCGGGTTTTGTTTTTTTTTTATTTTTTTCTCCTTTTTCTTTTGTCCGACCAACAGACAATAAAAGGAGCGGAGCGGAGCAATCATTATGAATCAAGCGCCGAATGGAAAGGAGGGGATCGAGGATTTCTCTTCTGCAGCCCCGGCGGTGGGTCCGTGAACGCAAAGTCACTCATAAAGCACGCTGTGGGACTCGTTATTAAAGGCGCCGTTTATTAGTCTTACTAAAGAAGTGGAGGAGGAAGGGGAGAAAAAACATACAGCCCCTTCATCTTCCGTGCTCGTCCCCTTCCTTCCCATTCATTTTCTGCATTATTATGAAATTTTCTAAATAAATTTAAAGTCTGAATAGAATAAATAATGGTAGGTACAACAGTTAAATGTGTATTTAGCCAGCAAATTTGTGAATGTGAGGGTTTCCATCTTTTTTAAAGGGGAAAGAAATTTGAAAAATTTTTTTTGTAAACATATCCCTAGAAGGACCATAATATGCAATATGTGTACTTAAATGTTGCTATAATTTTTCCTGCAATGAAATTCTTTTCTTAACCTAGTCTCGTAAAAGGTAGATGAAAATGACACTAATTTATTTCTCATTTTTTGACAATTTAATAAATCCAACATTTTTTTAATTATGGTTATTAATCATATAAGATTATTTGATGAAGTGATTAATTTAGATGATGTTAGCGGTTGTTATGACACCGTCTGTCTTGGAAAAATATTTTAACGTTGGCGTTTTAGAAATTCAGACCTGCATACCGAAAATTACCCTATCGAACAATCATAAGCTTCAATTACAATTAGTTATTGAAAACTTGTAAAGAATAAAATTTGTGTTTTAAATTTCAAACAGCATGGGGGGGGGCAAATTCTATTCAGTTATTATTAATCAATTTCAGATAACTTTTTGAAAGTTCTTTTGTGTAAATTTTAAATAATGTAATCTCAGTATGCATTGTTTAGAGTTTAATTCATGCATCTTAATATTTTGACAAAATTTAAGGTTTTCATAAAAAACAAGAAAAGACAGTTACTACAAACAAATATTTGAATTTTGCGACTTCGCGTTATTATGAAAAAAATTATGAAAACTGGCGGCATATACAAAGGTGTTTACGAACCCTGTATACCAACTTTTAAGAGTGGTGGAGAATCTATTTTGAATATATTTTGCCAATAATCTGGAATCGCGAACGAATCCTTGATACATAAAAAAATTTGTCAAATAGCTTGAGGAGGTTCCCTTGGCTCTCCGAAGAATCATGCGTTTCCAAGATTCCATGATCAATTCCAACAGTACGTTCTATGATCGATGGATTGGTTGAGGAGGACCAGTTGCTTGGCCATCTCGATCACCGACCTTTAGATTTGTTCTTCTGGTGACATTTAAAGAATGAGGTTTAAGATACTCCTGTGGATTCGGAAGATGAGCTGGTAGCGCGAATTGTGACTGTAAGTAACCATGTAAGAGAAACCTCAGGGATTTTTGGCCGTGCCAGAAATTCAATGACAAGACGCTGTGAGGCATGCATTGCTGCTCATGGTCAACAGTTTGAATACCTTTAGTAATTTTACAAACATGTAGTATTTGGTTATTCAAACGTTGTGATCATCGGTATCAAGTTTTCTAATTTCTCCG
Organism: Rhysida immarginata; assembly: GCA_023313115.1. Lineage (NCBI taxonomy): Eukaryota > Metazoa > Arthropoda > Chilopoda > Scolopendromorpha > Scolopendridae > Rhysida > Rhysida immarginata. The sequence continues at coordinate 12,569,202 of JAHWFO010001556.1, read as the reverse complement.
TTTTCTGGAAATACATTAACGAGAGAGCCAATATTATGAGGAAGTCTCAGACAGCCCAGTTTATTGGCAAAATATATTGAAAGTAAGGTCCTCTACCACCACTAAAAGTTTCTACACAGAATTCATAAATACACTGTATATATATAGGGTGTTCTGGGAGAAAAGGTCAATATTTCACGTGGGTATAGAATGCATTATTGTAAGTCAAAAAGTTTATATATTAATGGTTTCTGATATACAACTATTGGTTAAGTATTGAAGAATTTAAAGTAAATAATTTAATTGTGTCGCTTCATGTTGATTTCATTATTCAGCGTAATGTAGTGCTGCAAGAATTGTGTAAATGTAAGAGGAAATATTCCTCTGGCTACACGAATAACAATGTATATATTTTCAGCACGACGGAACACCTCTTCATAGCGCGTGTGCGTAAACACTTAACTGTAGTTAGTTTTTGTTTTTAATCGGTGGATTGGTCGCGATGGAACAATTAGTTGGCCACCAAGATCACTCGACCTAACTCTCTCCTTGTGGGATTGGTTAAAGTGTGAGATTTATAAAGCGAGCTTATTGTACGTGTAACAGATATATGTGGAGCAAATAGGAGAACGTGAAGATCCCTTCAGACGCGCAACTCGCCACGTTCTCACAAGAATTGAAAAATGCATCGAAGTGGCGGAATATTCGAAAATTTGTTATTATGAAGCTATTGGAATGTTAATGCAGTAAAATAAAAATCATATTAGAAACTTCATAATTTTAATTTCAAATGGCTCTATCTCAGAAACCATTAATGAAGAACTATATGTTTATATAAAATTTTTGACTTAAAATAACTCGTTCTATACCCATACGAAATATTGAAGTTTCCTCCCAGAATACGCCGTACAAGTCTGCTGATAATATTTGAAGGTTGCAGTGTAAATTGAGCTCGTGAAGATTGGAAACCTGTATAGTTTAAGCTTTAGAACGGAAACTTGAAGAAATCTAAGCTGTCCAGTGGTGAAATTTATTTAATAACTAAATCCAAAACCTGTACTTTCTCTCCGAGAAATAAAGGGAGAGGAAAGATTAGAGGGGGGAGGGCTGAAAACAAGGCCCGAAAGGGGTTTGATTATTTTCTCCTCGGAAGGAGAATGACGGAAGAAGAAGGCTCGTCGGCGGCCGTCGGGGCTCTACCGTCTCCGGCTCGGACGCGTGACTGCCGGCGTGGAACCCTAATTACAGACGATTAGTGGTCACAAGCGTCTCTAATTGGCTGGTAATTATCTTTGCCGAAAAGCGTCAGTCGGTTTGGGCCACGGGCCATAGAACTCCTCCACGCTCCTATCGCAGGTAAGACACGATCTTCCCTCTCATTCTTTTCTTTCTTTCTTTCTCATTCACACACACACACACACAAATATATATATATATATATACACACAACACAAAGACATGCAGATAACAAATAACGCTTCTTATTTCAGTTTCACTTTTATAAAATCCTGTGAGTTTTCTATTAAGGCAAACTCCCCCCCTCCTCTTCTCTCCATCAAATGCAACCTAATGAGTCAATTTTCTCGTCAATGCAACGATTTTTTTCGTTTCATGTATATATATTTTTTTATTTGTTTAAGTCATCATTACAGTTTATCCCGTGGTCTTTTGTTCGTGATTTCCTTCTAAAGTTAATTGCAATGTAATTTTTTTACGATTTACAATTAAGCCAGGCTTTTATTTCCTTGTTATAATTTCAAATGTAGGCTATCAATTGTTACTTTTGGTTTTCATCACTGTACTTTGGGATTTATGAAGCGAAGCTTAGCGAATGTATTCATAAGGAAAGTAAAGAGGGAAAATGTCTCACTTATTTTATAGCATAAACAAGGCATTAGCCTCTTGAGATTATCTTAATACCGGTTTCTCTCTTGAATTATCTTTCCTTGCATGAACTGGATAAGTTGAATTCTTTATATATTAAAGATGGTAAACAGGGCGGTTTGAGAATTATTTTGGAAGCTATTTGAAATACAGAAAAATCTACATGCGAGTTTTGCGTCTCCTTATGGCTTTGAAATGCTCTCATAATGTATGAAGAAAAATAATCTTAAAAAACATTCACTTTAAAATGTCCTATTAAAAATATTCTCTCATATAGGCTACCAAAAGCAAGTGTGCCGAATATTGCATTATTTTCTTTTGATGACTAACTTAATATATTCTCTTGTCGGTAGTTTCTTTTCCACGTCAAAATGTACAACAATAGAGGGATTTCGTTAGCGGAAATTCGCTCCGACGTCTCTTTGGACAAGTCGCTTCTTTTCGTCTCTTTTGTCTTCTTCGATGGGTCGATAGGGTTAAATGGTTGCAATTAACGACTCCCTTGATATCTATCTTGTTGCTCCCGTTGTACATTGCATCGGAGATCGCGTGCCGACCATTATACCCACGCTACTTAAGCGGTCACATCCGGGTCTTTATGGGGTCATTTCCGTCAGCCTCATTAGCATCAGCTTGCAAAGTTTTGGAGAAGACTAATTACGCAGCTCTGATACAACTTGATTTCCTAATATATTAGGATATTGCACCGCCAACCCACGACGCGAGGGCATTAGCAGGGTTGCCATTGAAGGAAGGGAATGATCACGTGCTGGTTGTCTCTTCTTGAAACTGCTATAGAATGCTGGAGGAGGGAAGCTGCCTAAAGATTCGGTTCCTTTAAAATTATTGCACACATCACCGATCGACACGGTTAATGGCCGGGAACTGACAGTTGGACAAACAAAAGTGAGATACTGCTGTCGAGGAATCGTTATTAAAAAAAATCTGAATGTGCCTACTGAGGCAGAAATTTCTATGAAGTTTATTTGTAATGCACAATTTCATATTCGACTAAGTCATTTATTTTCAGCTGTTTAATGCGTAATGGTTCATTTTAATCAATGTCTTTTTTTAATGATTTAGAAATAAAACATTCTCTTAATTTATACAAAGTAAAAAAAAATTGCTTGTCGCCATTATTATTATTTTTATTTGTTGAGACAAGAAGAGTTTTCAAGAAAATCATAAATATTTAAAACAACTCATATTTTAAATTTTGACGGTTTGTAACGGTTTTGTTGCTTGTGTGATACAGTTTTTAATCTACGAGATGTTTACTAATGATTGCAACGATTTGACAATTTGACAAAACCGCAATGGGTTTGCAGGGCGGTGTTCAAGAAGTCACGGGACTTGGTTGTGGAAATACGGCGAAGCACCATCTTGTTGAAAGACAAAGTACGCACTTTCGGTTTGCACCTGTGGCATAGGGCCAATTTCAAGAGGGTCATGTCCAGATAGGTGTTCCCTGTCGCAGTTTCTTCCGCAAAGAAAACGAGCCATAAATTTTGAATTTTGAAGATGACAGGCAATTCTAGTAATTTAAAGATATGCTTCTCTTACATGATCAAACTTCATCAACACAATGCTAATATAACGGCTGCAAGAACGTCACGAAACCAATGCAGTCGTTTGTGAACACCCTGTATATGAGTGTCAGTGAAAATGTACTTTACACGACACTATTATGATTGGTTAAGATTAATTTTATTAGAGGTCTTTAGACAGTCGTCAAATCAGCGACGAATTGTTTCTTTAAGGCAGGGCAAATTCTAGACTATATGAAAGATATTGTCACACCTTGATTGTGATTAATACCTCTGAAGAGGACACTTTAATAAAAAGATTTACTTCGGGATTCCCGTACATCTAACGCAAGATTTCTAGAGTGGTGAGAGAACACTTCTTCGCAAAGATTTGTCTAAAGCTAAATGCTGCGAGGTCGTGAACAATTTTCAAGAGCGTATAGTGATAGTAAGATAAAAAATTATGAGAAATGTTAATCTAGAGAGGGCTTGCTAAAATGACAAAATTTTTATTCGTCCCATTCTATTAAAGATAGTTCAGAATTTTACCCTGAGAAAGATCCCTATGTGGTCTGAAATTTTGCTTAAAGTGATTTCACAAAGAGAGACAAGTGATAACTTTAGAACTGTTACGGTATCTTAAGACTGATAACGCACTTGACCAAGAACTTAATCTTGTTTACTCACTAAATTTATATCACCTAATTTCTTTCTCACAGCGTAACCCATTCTCTATTAATAGGAGTACTGATTCCTCTATCACTCTCTTGAAGCTATTTATTATTTTTTGTATTTCTTGTCTTCGTTTTGAACCCCTTCCAGCTCCGAGTCATTGAGCAGTCGGCAAGTTAAGAAGATAGTGGAAGAAGGTAGGGGTGAATCGCCAAGACTATTGCCTTTTCTCCTCTCATCCCATCACCTGTTCCAACCGTCTATTCTTTTGTCCACAACTGCGCCCTTTCAAGAGGTGGAGAAGAATGTCGACCACGACGAATGGCTAACAGATGACGGATCCACCTCCGAGCCAATTGTGTGGGTGGACGGAGCGCGCGCAGGGCTTGTAGACGGTCACGTGCAATGTACATGAACACGCGTTCATAAACATTACTGGCAATAGGAACCAGGCTATAAATCAGCCAATCGAAACGATGTCGTCCCTCGGGCTGAATATTTGTGAGCATGCGTGGTTACCTCGCATGGATCGTTTGAATGGTTAAAGATGGTTTGAAAATTTATTTTTCCTCACGGTTAGAATTATGATGCTCAAGAGCCAACAGCTCACGACAGGTGGTTTCAAAACGAAAGTCGTGAAACATTGAATTGCCGTAGAGCACTTTCTCCGAATGCAAAACGAAATTGTAGAAATGAAAAAGAAATTTAAGCTCTCTTCGTCGGTGACGCGCAACGCCGTGAAATGTATCAACAGCTTAATTCGCAATGGAGCAATAACGCCTTGTCTCGCCTTTTCTGATAATTGAACTAGAGAACCCTATATTTACTGCATGGTAATCAATTAAAAGACAAATTAAAGTTTATTCTCCAACATTTGCTAATATTTTTTTCTTTTATTAAAAATTAATACAATCCAATAACTGTATACAATATTTATCGCGCAACCATTAGCAACAACACTGAAATGACCAAGACAAGGCAATATTGCTCCATTGCGAATGATATATTATGGCCAGGTAGGAGCGAGAGATGCCGCTTATGCCATAAATCAACGCTTTCCTCAACCTTTATTGATGACTGTGGAGTCCTATATATTATAAGAACCCACTGCCCTGAAAAATTTGATGGAGAAGAGAAAAATGCGTTACTTGTGAGTGTTGCCACTTCTGTACTTGAGATCAAACTCTGTACTCATTTAAGACTTGGAGTTTTTGATAATAATCTACGTGATATATGTCAACGTACCAAAACTTATCTGAAATATCTTAAATTGTCAACAAATTAAATGTTCAACAAAAGTAATTTAGCTTTACTATTACTGATGAATAACGATTGCAAGTAATTTACTTTATAAGAGCTCTCTTATTCCACAACGGCTCTCTTAAGAGATAGTTACGCAGTATCACATAAATAAATTCATATCTGCTCGCCAAAATAGCGTTAAATTAGGTTATTTCTGAAGTCAATTAGAAGCACTCCAATTTAAAGACCACATACTCTACCAAAATAACAAAGATAGGGCAGGTGTTTTAAATTATTTTTGGTTTCTAAATTTCTATTAGAGCGACTTTCTCTAAAGCTTTCCTGAGAGTTTTAATTTTTTTTTTTCAAAACAATTCAAACTTTCGATTCAATTGTTAAAGAAATACGGGAAAGTGATATTAATTAATTCATAAAAGCCTTAAATATGACCAGTTTATTAAGAACACCCATGACTATGCAAATCCTTTGGCATAGCAATTACTAGGTATCAGTTGGTCACGTGACAGCCGGTACCAATATAAAGCGAGAACACATCTGTCAACTGCAAGTGGTTTGATCATCACCATGGGAAAACAAAGGATCTGAGCGACTTCGAGTGCGGGATGATAGTTGGTGCCCGGCGAGGTGGACTGAATATTTCCGAAACCGCACGTCATCTAGGCTTTTCCCGAACAATCATTTCAAGGGTTTACCAGGACTGGTTAAACAACCAAAAAACAACCAGCTAAAGACAAACCTGTGGTCGTAAACGACTCGTCGATCCAAGGGGTGAGCGTAGGATGGGAATACTTGTTCGTCCGAATAGAAACGTCACGACTTGTCAACTAATCGTGGAGTACAATACTGGACCGCAGAATAACATCTCTGGACGCACTTACATGCCGTACATTGGCAAGGATGGGCTACAACAGCCGATGGCCAGTCCGGGTACCTTTGATCATCACCCAAAACCGCAAAAAATGTCTCCAATTTGCCCGTGATCACCAACACTGGACCGTCGACGACTGGAAGAAGGTCTACTGGTCCGATGAATCCCGTTTCTTATTGCACCATGCAGGTGGCCGACGCAGAAGTTGGAGACAACAGCACGAAGCGATGGACCCTTCCCTGTTCAGGCTTGTGGAGGCTCTATAATGGTCTGGGGAATGTTTTCCTGGCATACACTTGGTCCGCTAATACCTGTAGAACAACGGCTTAATGGTCAGGGCTATCTGAACATTGTTGCCGACTATGTTCATCTCTTCATGGCTAATGTGTTTCCCCCATCGAAAGGATACTTCCAGCAGGACAATGCTCCATGTCGCAAGGCTCATATCATAATGGAATGGTTCCAGGAGCAGGATAATGAATTCAACTTACTTCTCTGGCCACCACAGTCAACGGATTTGAACCCAATCGAACATCTTTGGGATGAGCTGGAACAGGTTATTCGAGGCATCAACCGGGAGCAGCTGTTGCACTCGCATGGACAAACATCACGGAACAATGCTTCCAGCGACTAATTGAATCCATGCCACGGCGAATTCGTGCTGTTATAGCTGCTAGGGGTGGTGCAACACAGTATTAGGGGGTGTTCCTAATAAACTGGCCACTCAGTGTATATCGCAAAAATTAAAAAAACTACATACTCTTGAATAATATTCGTCATTTGGCTAGTTTATAAAAACACAACGATAATTCACCACCAGATGATACGACGTATTGTGCGGGAAATCAAGAAGTAAAGAAACAGTGATATGCTGGCATATTTTTTTATTTATCACACAAAAATCTTATTCAAAAATCTCAAGAAAAAATTCAGCTAGGAAAATTACAAAGTTTTTGCAAAATGAAAGAAAAAAAAGTTCCGTCACCTGTATTGGAACCAGGGACCAGGAGCATCTAGCTCTTTGCCTCTACGAACTGAGCTACTAAGCTGTCTCCAAGTGTCTTAAAGACTGCTAAGCAGTCAAATAGAACGCAAAGAATTTTATGACTTTGAAAATATAATTAATTTAGATATAATATTTTATGTTTGCAGTTTTTAATAATCGCATAGTGATGTTTAACAAGCGGATCGTCAAATTCTTGAAAATTTAACCAGAGGTTGAGAGAACCTATTCGAGCTGATTCCAATACGGAGTCATTAACAGTCCTCTTGCATATCAATAGATCGCAGACCTAGTTGAAAGTAGCGATGTTTCATGTATGCATCATTCAACCCGAGCATTCAATAAAAAAAGAATTCTTTTGTACTTTTGGATGTGTACATTACAAATTTTCTTTTTAATCTCTTAGTTGAACTTAATGGCTTAAAAATGGTGCTACTCAAATACCAAAACTTATTAACCCGTCACATGTCACTGAAAATATTTATCAACAATATTTTATATAGTTAAGAGATTTTTCCTATATTTTAAAAAGACAATCGTGGTTGTAATAAATATATTAATTTTTGAATTGCTTGCATGCGTCTAATATAGAATCAGTCCAAATCTGTCCAAGAATCGATCGATGGCTGCTATATTCAATAGTGGTTAAGCGTTATCTAAGTCCTCATTCCTTCGCTTTCTCTGGTTACTTTTAAAAGAGGGGTTTATACTATATATAGTCGTTATTAATAGTATATGATTTCTCCCATAACAATTCTTCAGTCTTTTACGAAAGAGAGACGATTCGCTCTCGCGCCCAATTGGCAGAACGGTCGGTGGCGTAAATCACTTGGCGCTTCTTCCCCGTCGGAGATGCCGACTCCTCCTCTGACCGGTGTCTTATCAGGCAGCGTGTTTTAGTGAATACAACCTTCTATCGATCATGTTACGAATTACTCCAAGGCTTCCTCCGATAAACTAATAAATAATTAAGTAAAAGCCGCAACTAAGACGCTGAGCCTCTGGGAAGGAGTTTGGAAGACGATAAGATCAAAGGATTTGTGAAGAATGTATGGACGCCCTCTTGTGTGGAAGAACAGCAGCCATCTGATTGGGAACTAATAAGCCCCAGATTGGATGACCTTTGGCGGAGGAGTGAGAATCGCCTCTTCCTTTACCACGACCATTCCAAACAAAATGCCACCTCAGCTTACTTTAAAAAAAATATACAAAAGAGAAACCACCTGACGCAATCGGCGAGTCCATGCACGGCAAAAGACCATAATTGACGTAGCATTAGCCAGTGCTAGCATAGGTAAAGCTATCTTTTGGAATATTTTTGAATAACTTTTTACTGACTTAAAGGATTAAACCTAACACTTTTCGCGCGTGTGAGTTTTTACTTTAATTTGAAATTTGGTTCAAATTCAGGACTTTCCTTTTTCTTCACGGTAATGCATAGATGCTTGTATATTTATTTAATTCTGACTTGGGAACTCTATGAAAAGTTTCTATGAAAAAATGGTTTAACACCCAATATTTTTCCTTAAAGTTTTTATTGTAGAGAATCGTATCGTACATAGTGATCGTAAAGGAGCCAAAACTTTTCAATAACCCTCATATTTCACTTAAGAAAAAAATCAAGTTCCCTTTCTTTTTACAAAGCTATTGCAGCTGTTGATACATTAATGTCCTTTAGTACATACAGGGTATTTCTGAATGGTCTGTGCAAACTTTCAGGATATGTTTCATGGACCAAAACAAGCAGAAAATATCATATGAGCATGGGGTCGAAAACTCTTCTTTTTAAGAGTTAAAGCGGTTTGAAGGTGTCCTGTAGTAGAAGAGTTACGACAATTCAAAGAACTGGAGGCCGTTTTGAGCCTTTGCTATAACATTTGCCTTGTTATACCTTTGTTATAGCATTTGCCTTTGACAACAAGTGTGTTATCTTGCTAAACCGTAGAAAGAAACCGTTGTCTTTAAACAGTTATAACTGTTTTCAACCCCATGTTCATATGACATTTTTTGCTTGTTTTGTTCCCTGAAACATACAATGAAAGTTTGTACAAACCATTCAGAAACACCCTTAATACAGGCGTTTCAAAAAGAATGACCTAATTTTAAACCCTTACATTTCCACAATCACGATTCCCAAATGAATGAAACCTATGCCATGTGAACGGCGGTGCTCCAGATATTCATAAGACTAAAGCCCCAACGAACCGTCTCAAAAGTTGTTGAGAAGATGGCGTCTATGCAACAGAAAGGATGCCTGATGAAGCAGTAAATTCTGTAACGGAAGACACTCTTAGACACGTTTGGGAAGAATTCAATCGCACTCATGTTTCTTGTACATAGAGCCTTTATAATTATGGCAAGTGAAACTTAAGGACTTACTCAACAGCTTATATTTGGTTTGTAACTCATTTGCATTATTAAATATAATTATTTGAAATTGGGACATTCTTTTTCAAACATCCTGTATATACAGCATAATTGTTTAGGAACATTGTGTGGTTCAAATGGAACAAAAAATATCCTGTAAACATTACATCTAGTTTCGATCGTGTGTGAGATATCGACGTTTGTGGGGAACACTGATTTTTTCAGTGGGGAACACTGAAGGAAGATGTCTACAGCAATCCGCCCACCACCATATATGAGCTCATTGCATCCATTCAAGCTTGTAGTCGAGCAATTACACCCTACCAGATCGTGGCAGCTACCAGCTCAGTTGTCCGAAGATGAAACCAATGTATTGGAGCTGGGGGCAACCATTTTGAGGGGCTTCCTCGGCATTGATTTGTTACTTTCTTCTTATTCTTTTTCCTTGTATCATTTTAGTTTTGCTTTGTAGTTCAATGTGATGTTCTGTCAGTATGCAGAATAAAAGTTGTCTACACTCTCAAGTGTTTTATTTATTTGCTTTAACAACTCTACAAGAAAATAGACAAACGCTACTCGGGAAAAGAAGGCTCAATTTTTGTCTATTTCCATTTCTATAGTGAACTATATATGTGTACGTAACGAGTTTATATTGGCTAGGAACAACTGAATATCTTGTTCTTTAGCATAGATGATAGTAAAAATATCATCGGCGTATCGCTTTCAAACGGTTGGGAAGAAGTTGAACGTGTGGAGAGCCGTATTTTCTAATTTCCTCACATACAAATTTGCCAAAAAGAGGCTCACGCAACTTCCCATCGTAGTGCCGTTGGTCATCTTATAGCACGATCCATTAAAACTAAACATCTTATGGAAAGCTATCAACCACATGATAGTCGACAATCGACTATCTAGTTTCATTTTTTGTTTTTGGAGTTTTCAAGTTTGGGTTTTGTCCGATTTCCTTATTGTCCTTTTATAGGTTAGTCATACCTTTGGCGCAGGTCGCACCTGATTGGTCGTTTTGGTTGTTAACTTATTTCTCTGAATTGTTAATTTGCTTTGCTGATTCTGTATAAATTAGGCTGTTCACTGTTCGACTGTCGATGCTTACTCCATGGGGGTGGCCGTGCCCTGGTTGTCTCGTCGGTTGGCTCGCTGATCGATGGAGTTAAGCAACTTCAGGCTCAGCCAGCTGCTGGCTGGTGACAGCCAGTGGCTTGAGGACCACTGCTGGGTGGGACGGCTATTTGGGGCCCAGCTTTTGGGGGACTTTAGTCTGCCCCATTTGCTGAGTGACCAGTGCTGGATGTCCAGCAACTGGTGATAGTCACTGGTTTGTTCGTCCGCCAGCAGCTCTTCCATCATGAACCTCCCGTGCTTCGGAAGGCACGTTAAGCCGACGGTTCCGGCTGCTACTGTCATCTTGTAGCAGTCGTTAGTTACTGGGATGAGCAAAACTCCCTCGAAGGAGTAAGTGCCGCAAATTATCGTTCTGCGATAATCTATCCTCTGTACAAGATAAGATAAAGGATAAGATGCTTACTTTGGCTCTCGTGTTTAGCGATTGTCCGTTGTTTCTCGCTGAAGAAGCCGACATCGTCAGCGAATTGTACATACGAAGTATTAATAAACTTTGTTTGTGGATTTGTATTTTCTTGCCCTTTATTTCTTTTCTAGGTACCCTGAATATAGTCTAAGAATAAAGCTATCTTTTTTAGAGGGCAATATTCATTCCAGAAGGTATTCAAATATGATGTCCACCTGCACCATAGCATAGATCTTCACGTAATTTCACTGATTCATTAAATCAAAAAAGAAGACCGGTGTTATTGTCCTGCAAATGCCTCTTTAGCCCCTTGTTGCAGATCCTATTGTGAATTGGTTGTGTGGCATAAGTGCACATACAAGACTATGGTTTGGCACTTGAACTGTATTTAAAGACCAATTTTTTTTCTTTAGCCTTCAAATTGCTATGATTGTGCAAAGCTATGACAGATTCAGCAAAAAACACTCATATCAACAGATACACAATCTTTCCATGTTTGTGATGGACCCTTGGTGACAAGCAGATGCTCGATTGCCTCAACCAATGGTCCTGCCAAGCCTGGTCGCTTCGGATTGCACAGACAAACTATTCAGCTTTTATATGTAAGCGCTGTATCTTGAAAAGGATTGATCCGCAATTTCTTGTTGCGAGCTAATCGACTGCCAATTAAAAAATATTACGAAGAGAATTTTGTAGATAAAGTGCGGCTTGAATTTACAGATTTACCGATCTCCTTGAATTCTTGAACCACACATAAATCGTCCGTCGGTGCTTCAGTGTGATATCTGCCTCGAAATCGCCGCTGGACAGTCACAACAGATTCACATTTCGCGAATTCCACAATGCAAAATGCCTTTTTTCTTCACCAGTGAATGCTGCCATATTTGTTGCTTACCGTTTCGCCTGCCCTCTAGTGGGAAATTCTATAGGCACGCCATGGAACCTGCTGAAGATACAAACTTGGTGAGATTGTGTATCTGTTGATATGAATGTTTTTTGCTGTCCATAGGTTGTTCTACGTCGAGTATCATGTTATCTAAAGGAATAAATAGGTCAGAGAAGATAAGGTAGTAAGTGGTTTATTATGCCTTACGCGTTTCGGCATTACGCCATCATCGGAGGCTACTAGACTACAAAGCATCAAGCTGGCCAGGCCTGGTTTTTATACAGATTGTGCGTATTATAATAGCCAATTAGATAGGTAAGCTCTGAGGTAATATCGTGATTGGTATAAGTGCGAGCTGGAGAGGCGCGGGCCGTGTGGGGAACTCCATTGTCATTTCCTTTTCCTGTTCTTGGTTGCTTCTTCGATGTCGATGAGTATTTGTAGGGTTTCTTTTCGTTCGAAGGTTGTTTGGTTATTCTATAGGGTTTTGGGTGCGGTTTTCTTCCGTTTTGTGATTTCCATTTCTTCTCGTGATATTATCTTGGCCTTGTCGTTATTAGTCCACAGTACCTTCATGTATTGATCGATGTCTAGCATCCTGTGTTTCATTCTGTATAGATGTACGGCATAAGCGGAATTGTTGTCCTTGTTGGTCCATGGTTGTCTATGTTCTCTGAATCTGATAATGAACGATCGGGCTGTGGATCCGATGTATACTGCATCGCAATCGGGGCAGGATAACTGGTACACTACTGCTTTTTTGTAGATGTTGCCATCATCATTTGTTGTTCTTGGGTTAAGGGTCCGTTTGTTGTTGTATTTGGTCCTGTATGAAACGCCGAGGCCTTCGTTTTGGAATATCTTCGCAATTTTATATGATTCGGGGCCGAAGAAACTTAGGCTAACGCCTAATTCGCAATTTTTACACAATCCATTGATAAAACCCCGAAGGGAATTACGAGTAATTATAATTAACAGATTAAAAATTAAAATTTTTAAAAGGTACGCTGGTATATGTCGCTTCTAAAGATCCCGTAGAAAAAAACTTCCTAGTAGTTTTTTTTGGGGGTAATATTTTTAAAAAAAATTAATTGGTAAGAAATTATTTCCTAAATATAAAAGAAACTTGAGAATTGATTTTTTTCAATTAGGATTGCCCTTTAAATTTTATACAAGCGTTATTAAGCTTTCTGAAAAAAGCTTTATTAATTTACTTAGCACAAATTTCTTTATAATGAAAGCAATAATATATTTGATCTTTGATCTTATTTATTGATTTTTAAAGTTTTTATAAAAAACATCAATTCTGTTTAAATGGTATCTTATTAAAAAAATAATTATAATCATTGTGTCCATCAGCGAATATGGTCCCATGTAATGTTAGAGCCCTTGAGTTTATAGAAAAATAAGAATAAACTTATAAAGAAAAATTCTAAAAAAAAACCCACATAAATTCCTATTGCTTCAATAATATAAAATTTTTAGATAGAATTAATGAGCCAACCCGTTCGTCTTTAAAGTTGCTATTTTATTCGTTAGCTGTCTTTCATTAGCAGAGGAACGAATCAAAGATTTAGTACGACTGTTGTCAAAGGGGAAATTGTTGTCGACCGACTCTTATTTATAGTCTTCCCTTCTTTCTTGTTCTTACCCAGTACTTGGCTTATTATTTACATCCATGGCTCGTCGTATCTTGCTGTAATCGAGTGGATGTTAGGCAATGAAGCAGAAAACGCATCGAACCCAATGTGATTTAACCCATAAGATATCCAACATCTTTCCGCCCTCCATTGCTTACCTCCGTTAATTATGAGCGTGTTGAGAGTGTACAAGAGTTGAAGAGGGACGCAACGCTGCTCTCCATACACTGAGCTATGGGATTACCCAAAGCGATAGGAGCCCCCCATGTATTAAAGGAAAAGGAAAAAGAAATTAAAAAAAAAAAAGATAGCGTACGTCTATTTATACCTTTGTTCCACTTAACTTGACAACACCATTAAGTGAAACGCTTGTTTAATCCCCTTATTAAAACGCTTGCAATTAGCAGTGCGTAAAATTCCTATCAGACAATCGTAACATTTATAACTCTCAATTTAAATCTAAAGTAGAATAGTAGTTTATTCTTTCATTGTATATCAAAGAACGACCATCCTCTTAATACTGTAAGAGGGGTACGAATCAGAAGGAAAAATTAAAATTTTATTTCGTCAATAATTTATATTACTTTACACGCAGTTTTATATAGAGTGATTAAATGAGATGATTAAAAAAATTCAGGGTGGTAATGATGATGATGAGCGCCTTTCGACCAGGATTTGCTAATGGGGACAAGCGTTGCTGGTTGGTCAGAGGGGGAGATGACAACAGCCCGTTGCTCCATTTGTTTCACGAGATTCTGTTGATTTTTTTTCTTCACTCCACGGAACAAGAACCAAACCCATATTACAACTCATTAAGGGCCATTATTGACATTAGTTATTCTTGAGGAGTAGTTGCTTTGGGAATCGTTTTGAACGGTCTTGCGATGCGTCTGGGAGGTCGTGTGAGTGATGGAACATCGCGGATGGCAGGTTGTTGAGCACTTTCACCTGCTTACCCTTTCTCTACCCTCAGAAAAATTCCCCGCTTGCACGAAGCCAACAACGGCAAATGAAATGGATAGACCCCGTCATTACAGGGATTCTTGTTCATTTTCTTTCTAGCAAATTCTTTAGCGATCTACAGTAAACGCTATAACAAAGGTTGGAATCGAGAGATCACGTATCCCTTTCATTTGTTGCTAGTTTCAAAACCTCCACGACGGAGCAGGGAATTTTTAGATACGACAAAGAAAAATAGAGAATGGACAGATGGAGATGAAATGAAAGAAGAAAAGTGGAAAGGGTGAAAATAGATTGGAACCAGTCCTATTCATACTGGCAGCCTACGTGGGTGGAATGAACGCATTTCTCCGTCCGACACGATGGATAGAAGGAACAATAGATCAAGTTTTCCGCTGTTAACAAATGTTTACAGCCATCAACGAAACATGGCGCAATAGGGAAATCCTGTGAACGGGGCTGTTCGGGTACAAACGAGTTTACACTGCTCTTTTCAATTTTATTAGCAATAAATTATCACGCCATCATTTATTAGAAATGTTCTGATATGAAACTTAATATAAAACATTTTAATAAGACAGCCTAAAAATTATACACCTATATTCAAATAGGTTAATGTTATCATTCGACATTACAATGTAAGCTACCTTTAATTTAATGCTTTCATAAGTAACAATTTCTGTAAATATTGAAATATAAATATGTAAATTTGAAACCGAAGATTATACGAATATGTTCGTGAAGCAGAGGTGGAGGAATCAGAATAGTGAATTAATTTCGAAATATCTAAATGATATTTCAGGGTCTTATCACCCTGTGTTTAATTTTCATTTTATATGATATTTAAGGATAATTGGTATCAACATATATTTATATCTGGATTTCCTAACAATTGAAAAATATTTTTTCAGAATGATCAGGCTCTGCATCTTAAAACTTTCACTGTTTATTAAATAGATGAGAAAGAAATAATTAATCATTTACTTTTAACTTGTAAGAAACCCGTAGGTTTAAATGCTGTACTGCACTATAAAATAAATAAAATTTGAAATTTCTCTGTTCCAACTTCTACAATGGTTTCGTTCTTGATTCATGTCGAAAACAGAAATTCCATAACACTTTACGTGCAGCAAGTGTGGATATTTCATTAAATTTGTAAATTGCATTGCAACGAATCATTTATTTCAAACGACATGAAGCAATCATTTTAATTCCAATGCCATTTATTAATGTTCCACGAAAACAAAATTGGAAGCGACAGATCCATTATTCTTATTGCTTGTTTATAACCTCTATATACATCATGTTGTTTTGAATCGGTTAATGAAAGTTTCCATTAAAGGAAGAAATGCAATTACTGAGATTAGACAAATGTTTGCGACTTTCATTTACTACCAGTTCGCTATATGTTTTTTTCTTTTTAAAAGATGAGTTTAAAAAACGGGTTCAGGGTTATTTATGTATCTACTTCCGGCTGGATTTTGTATCGACGTCTTTTTATTGCTTTTAGCTTTCAAAATGGTCTTTTATCTTTAGAGCTCAGCTGATAGCCTGTATAGAGTATCTTTGGACTCCTTAAAAGTATATATGCATATTAAAGTTCCTGATTTTTTTTAAATGCCTGAGATTGAAGTTCAAAAGGGGAAAAAGATTCCCACAGGTAGGAATGTGGAAGACATAAATACGAGTAGTTCAGGGAAAGCAAGAGTTTCTTGTAGTGGACGCGCGGGATCTTAACGGTCCTTACGGGGTGCAAGAGAAGTTCTTTCGTCGTGGAATGCCGACGTTGAACTCATTGATCGTGTAGCTTTGTGAATGGGAAACCGAAAGAGATAAATAGAAAGATAGAACGAATGAGAGAGAGAAAGAGAATGGCAGTGGTGGGTGGGTGAGAGACTGTGGAGGTGAGTTGAGGGTGGGAGGGGGGTGGAGCGATAGTTTTCCTTCTTCTATTCTCTTTTCTCCTTTTATTTCGGACGTTTTGTAACCATGTCATGTCAAGGCAAACGTGTGTTTGCCGTAGTGACCCTCCCTCGCCATGCAAACACTACAACGGAGGGGAGAGAGAAAAAGAAGAATGGCATTTCTTTTACAACCCACTATCACCGGCGCAACAACCATTATTTATACATCACAACAACCAACGTTATCCATGATTAAAAAATCATTAAAGACAACAAGTGCGTGCTTCGTCCAACTTTTCTCTTCTTACAAAAGCAATTTTTAGTCAGTTTTCTTTTTTCTCTAATCTACTTTCATCCCACCCACGTAACCCTACGTAAGCAATGAAACGATCAAGTCATCAAAGAATTAAATTAAGGTTGGCTTCTATTTTTCTTTTTCCTTTTTTCCCTTCTCTATTCTATCTACCCCTTCCCCCGCCTTCTGATTTTAATAACTCAAATCACTTTTTACCTGTTTTGGTCTCAACCCTGTTCTCAGCAATCTGTCTTTCTTCCTCCGTCTATCCATTTCTCGTTTAGATAGATTCCTGCGGAAAATTAACATGATTTATTCAGGCTATGTATATTTATTATTATTATTATTATTATTATTATTATTATTAATATTATAAATTGCATGTTTGTTGACATTTGATATTTTCAAGCTAAATTTCAATTTTACATATGGTCCTAAAATCAGGATACGCAAAAAGAAATTGTAAAATATATTGTGATCAAATGATTAAATACATATTGTAAAGCACAAAACAAAAAAAGATTTCATGTTTGTTATGCAAAACAATGAACCGTGAAAGACTTTCTACAAATGGGCTACAAACATAATAGGCTTTCGACGGTCGTAAATATTTGGATTAATCTGTTTGCAGAAATGATTTATTCTAAGGAAATTTGGGTACAAGTCATTTACCTTTATGCAGAAATTAACGAAAGGCGCAATTAGATTTACAGAATATCGTCATATTCTCTCTAGCGCATACTTTGCTCTAATATTTTTGTAATAATATTTAGGCCACACCTTCTGTTCTGTTCATTCTATTATTTCAGAGATATGTACAAATTTTTCCATTCTCACGAAATATATCCATATCCTGATTTTTTTTGGACCATACAAAGAACGTACATAAGAAACATCGTAGCAGAGATTTATCAAATTTACAACCACATGTATAAGTTAGAATTGAATGTTATAGAGTACAATACATATGAAAAACAAGTTGAGAATGCGTGGTATTGCATTACCATAGTGATGTTAATTAAAAGCATCATTACTGTATTCGCGAAGTTGATCGTTCCGTCGCCAATTGTTTTCGAATTTTTTGATTTTAACTTCAGATTCCGATAGAGCATCAAAAAGTCAGTAAAAGTTATAATAGACATAGATGTCCTATATATTCGGAAATCTGGCCAAACTGATGGTAAAATTTAGCGACCCAGCTCGAAGGACCAAAATTTTAACTGTAATCGCCATTTGCCCGAATAGATAGAACCCGTGTGCCTATTATAAACATCTATTAACTTTTCTGATTCTCTGAAGTCAAAATATTCTAAAAAAAAAAATAGGCAACAGAACAACCGACTTTGAAAATCCCTGTGAAAAATAGCTATTTTATTTACAGTTTACTTAAATTAATTAATTAGATCCAATACGTCCATTCAGGACCTGTATGGCCAGAGGCCGACGAATTGGGTCCCTGGATGGACCTAGATTCACGACTGCTGTATGATGGTCGCAGCAGCCGGGGGGGTGAAGATTGGCTATCACGGATGGTCGCCCATCCAGTGACGAGCCGTGCCTGATGTAGCTTAACTTCATAGGAGTTGTTCAGTGAAAGCCCACCAGGCTACGGCCTTCCCCCCCCCCCCCTCCGGCCAAACTGATTGTAAAAATATATTGGATAAGTCATCATTGTGAATTTTTACATCTGAGTATGGTCAAATTTACTTTCATCGAACTTAAAGTACATTCCATTTCTATTTTCCATTTTCAATTTAAGAAAAATCTGTAAATCAGCGGGAAAAAATCAGTAGATGACATCTACTACAAATGTGTATGCTTTTTTTACGCCTTTCTATATTATTGTTGACTTTTCGAAAGAAAAAATACCATATGACATTCTCAGTGCATGTTACCCTGATTATTATAAGAGCTAAAGTTATTGAATAAACAGGCAAGAACGACAGAACACTTAATTAAACAAATCTTCGGGTCAACTTAATACAAGCTGTACTTTAAATAATACACAGAGTTAAATTCCTTGCTACAACTATTTTAAAAAGCTACAGCTTACAAAATTAATAAATCAGTTAATAGTTGATGTAAGGTAGCGATGGACGGTAGTTTTTACTCAATGAAATGTGACAGTTACATTTATTTATAATTTTTTTAATTTATTGTTATTGCAATACAATGCAATATAATACAAATGTAGACAAAGGCAGCACTGGTAAGCAAACTTGTAAAGTGCTGGTGGTGTTAGTAAAAAATATTAATACAAAACGGTACATAGAGACTTGTATGCAAAAGCACTGTGATATTTTATTGTTTATCTAGTTACAACGTTTAATGAACATAAGAATTCAAATCTAAATTCTAGTAATAATGTCTTCTGTTAGAAATAAGCTTAGTAACTAATAAATCATGTAGTTTGATGATAAATAGATTTGGAATTGGCCTTTTTTCAGGAATTGTTATTTTACATGTTTATATTCTCTTCCACCCTAATCTCTTACTGCTATGCAGACCTCTTTTGGGCGTTAGAATGATCGAGATGAGACCAATTACTGACCACTATTGTTTGCAGATTTCACCCTTTATATGTGAGAAAGAGGCTTTCATCAAAGAATGAAGGACTATATTGTGAAAGCGCGTTTTAGATGATATAAAAGTGTTATGTTCACGATTTGTTTCTAGTTGGCCTGCTTTCAAATCTCGTAATAGCAAAACAAAGTCTTCGTAATAAAAAGGAAGAATTCAAGAAAAATGTTATAAATATTCAACTTATTTACTGTATTCTAATTAATTATTAACACTTCTCTTTACTATCTGGTCTAAATGTATTAGGTTTACTAATCTTGATAGCTCAAAATAAATTTTTCATTAAACGGTTTACGAGTTTAGATAATTTACAATAATTTTTCTTCATAAAAATAAGGAAAACGCTGACGAATGATAAAAGAGAATAGTTGAGGGAGGCAGCAGCATATTTTCTTTTCATTCATGGTTTGACGTTCAGGAGCGGTGCGGGGGCGTTGACGAAGAAGGGTGCCGAGAAATGCCAGTTTCAGATGGCGCTTAGATAACTTCGAACCCAATGACAGAAACGTCGATGAAGGACGTCCGAGGCAAAAGAGTGCAAGGGGACGGCGACAATGACGATGCAAACGGCGATGGCACGTGAAGTGTCGTTCGTGAGAGACTCACGAGGGCGCGGCCCCATGCCTCCGCCACCTATTCATCATTATCCACCGAGAATGCAACGACCAGATGGAAGCCGTGATGGCCGAGCTCAAACAGTAGCATCGTCATCCCCCCGACTAAAAGAGACAACTGCATAAACATTCATATAGCGGTTGAGGTTTAAGGAGGTTCGGTTAAAGGCGGTGTCCCTTCCGAGATTAGTTTTTTTTCCTGTATCATAGTGGCTGCCTGTACATAATTAACGAACGCAATCACTGGAGCATTTTTTACTTTCGTCCCCTTGATTTCCTTATGGGATGCGGTTGCTTCGCTTTTATTTTTCCTCTCCGAAAAATTTCAGATGTTGGTTTTATCTTAATTGTATTCCGCTGCTCTTAATTTAAAAATTAAATTCTGCGAAGAGTGTATAAGTTTAATGTGTACATGAATAATTAATGTGTACAGAATAATGTATACAAGCACAATGATAAAGAAGCATTTGTTCAACCAATACACAATAATCGTTTTATTATTCAGTAGTGCTCACACAAAACCTTCAAATAATTATTGATACACCTAATAAGTAAGAGTTAAATTGGATTATTTCTCAAAAATATGTATGGTTACAGTATTTACTGTGTATGAAACATACCTTCAAGAATCACTCTGTGAAATTTGAACTATTTAAATTAACGAAGGATTTTTTAAAAAAACCTTGAAGGATACCCCTACTCCAAAACATACAAAAACATTAATGATACACTGCTGTTCGCAATGGCCAGTTAACAAATTTTGTTTCCCTAGATCAATAATGTGTTGGTCCCTCATTTATTCTTTAAGACAGTCTGGCATCTTCTAGATATTGAATTAACCAGTTTTTCCACACAGATCTTGATCCGTGTCGGCCCACAGAGTTTTAAAAACATCTTTCTGCTCATTTTGTTCGTTGAATGGAGTTGAGAAAGTCTTTTTTCATATTCTGCCAAAGATGTTTGATGAGATGAAGTCCTGGACTTGGGATACCAATCAGTACAGTGAAAGAACTATTATTTTCAACGTGTGATTAGGATCACTGTCCTGTTGGCTAAACATTTTCTCTTAGTATTTGCACTTAATTTTCCTTCTTCACTATCCATCACTAAATACAACATTGCCTACACCACGTGAATTATAACAACCACAAATTATCATGTTTCACTGTAGGCTTATTAGAATTCAACTGCAAAGCTTCTTTCCTGTTTCTCCACACATGTGATTCTCCATCATTACCAAACAAATTGAACTTACATTCATCTAACCAGATGATACTACTCCAAAATGACATCGGCACATCACAGTACTTTTTTTGCTTATAGATTTCGCTTCTTCTGATTAACATTGGTGATCCATGGTTTCTTCCTCGGCCGTTGTCTATACAAACCAGAATCATATAAATGAATTTCGGAAAGTGTGTGATGAATCTTCACATTATCTTCCGCTTCTGATGCCTTGGCCACCTTAGCAGCATTTACAAAACGGCCTTGTTTAATTTTTCGTTTCGTAGTTGCATCCTGACCGGCTCGATGGCCGAGAGGGCTAAGGCGCAGGTCTTTCCGCTCTCAAAACCAGCGAATCGCGGGTTCGAATCCCGCCGACGGCATGTGTTTGTCCCTTTCATTATCATCCTTTCATCATGCGGAAGGCAACGGGAAACCACCGCATTATCACTCTTCCCTAGAAAACTGTGAATGGACAGTATATGTCCACACAGTCACCAGAAGTTGATTTCGACTTGATGGGACTCAACAACTACAACAGTTGCGTTCTGATGTTCAGAGGTTCACAATTTTCTGTTATATCCTTAAAGTTTTTTAGGTTTCCTGCAACTTTAAACTTTTAAATTATCTTCTGAACAGTAGAGTTAGACATCTTCAGCATGCTCGCAAAATCAGATAAAACTGCATCAATCCTTAAAATGATGGATAACTGACTTTTTTGCTTCCAAAGACCATTCTTTTGTTTTATCCATTATGGCACAAACAGACAGTCCTTTGATAATTTTTAAATAACATTTTTACATTCCTTAAATATTTACACTCGCCCATTCTTAATAAAGAGGGTGACATTTATTTATTTTATATAAGAAATTAATTTATCTTTTTCACGACCAGCTGTGTATCAATGATATGTTTTGCGTGTTTAGAGGAGGCGGTACCCTTCGATATTTTGTTTAAAAATCTCGTGTTAATTTAAACGGTTCAAGTTTCACAGAGTGATTCATGAATACCTATTCTATAGGAAATAATTATTGTAACCATATTGTCCAGTTTATTTCTTACTAACTGTATACGGTGCGACAATGAAAACGGGATGATGGAATTATCCATATCTACATAAATAAAAGGTAATGTTCGTAAGCGTGTATCCTATAGATTCAAAAACTATTCGACCGATTTCGCTGAAAATTTCACAGTTTGTTCTTATTAGTGCCAGGAGTGTTTAGAGTGTGCTTTTAATGAAATCCGATGGGTAGGTTAGGTTAGGTGTTTCAATATCGATCTTTAATTGCATTCATATTTACCTATAGTGAAGCATTGCCGGGTCCGCTAGTCCGTAATAAACATTTATCTACAGCATAATGTGATAACAGAAGCATGATCTGAAAGTTCCTGGTTCGAATCCAGGCTGAGGAATTTTTTCCTATTTTCATTAATAATTTAACATCCGAGTTATTCTTTAATGAATATTACGCCTTAAGAAGGATACTCCCAGCCTGAGGACTAGGTAACTGCTCTAAAGACATTTAAATATCGTAATGCTTTCATGTCTACAGTGGCGCAATTGGTTAGCGCGTCAGCAGAGCTGAAGGTTCTTAGTTTGAATCTGGGGCTGTGAAATTTTCTTTCCTATTTTCATCATCAAGAAATAATTTAGATGTGTTCGCAGTAATAATGCTTAAGCTTCTGACTAGTTTCTTGGATCTACCATTCCGAGATGCAGGTTTTGGATTTCCCAGATGATAAAACTTAAAGCTTTAAAGGAATTACAAAACAGAAGTTCAAGTTAAGAAAATCGGTTAACGAAATTTACACATTCGTAAAGGATTATCTGTATATTATAAATGTCCAAATATAATCATAGTCCCAAAACGAGGGCTATGCATAAAATATTAAAATTTGCCCAAAGAATAGCTTCGGCACGGCTGAAATGGTTGAAATATTTCTTGGTACTTTCTTAATTCTACGAGCCTAAGGAACTTTATGAAAATATAGGCTTGAGAAAAATTTCAGCATATATGCAAACAAGAGCGTTTTCGTGACCATCTGAACCAAATAAAACAATAATTTTCATAACAATGTGAATAAATAATAGAAGAAAACAAGATCCAACAAATTTCTCTGTTCTTTGTTGTATTAATTTCATTAGAAGGTGAAGTGGGGTATAGTTAAACCGTACGATCTAGACCCCTCTGAGTAGAATAATAGATTAACAAAAAAAAAAGAAAAGTAACAAACTAAATTAACAAACTAAAGGGAAATTAATTCTCAGAAATGGCTTAATATCATACTTCCACATTCCAGGAATTATCACCCCCCCCCCCCCTTTTTTTTTTTTTTTTTTTTGTTAATCGATCATTTACTCAGGGCTCTAGATCTTGCGGATTGACTATAAATTGATGTAGTTTTTGATGAGGTGAACTTTGAAAGGTCTAGGGAGTTAAGACTGATTTGCTAATGCAAAAACTTGAAATACTACCTTGTAGCGACTCCGCATTTCTATTTAAAATGATGTCAATGCATCACATTTGCCCTACGATTTGGGGCTATTGAACATCAGTTATTATCTTTAATATCTTGTATAAGTTCTTGGAGTGAAGGTATAAAATTTCTAATGAAAATCCTTATTACAAATTTTATAATACAAGTTTTAAGAACTTCTTGAAAAACTGAAAACTAAAATAAAATACTGAAAAATACTTAACACTTCACAAACAAGACATTAAAGATTATAAACTAAAAAAAAGGCAACTTTTTAATGCAGTTGCCCCGTTATTACAATTTTCATGCGCTTCACTATAAAGGATTAAAAGCCCCTTTCATTAAAAATTAATAGAACGGAAATTAAAATTCGGAAAATGAACGGTACAGCAAACTTGGAGATGCGAGTGTTCGGAAAGTTTCGCATTTTCTTCTTTTTTGTAATTATCTTCTACAATACTTATTCTTTACAAATATTTTCCCATTTCTTTTCCTTGATCTATAATTTGATATTCCTAAATCTTTCCTGTTTCAGGTCACGGTCACTTGATGCATATGGGCATGGCGTAGGAGGGAGACGGACGGAAGAGCCTTCTGCCACTGACCCGTGTCCGTGGATCCCTGTCACGTATAGACATCGTCTCCAATTGACTATGCTTCCTGTCACCTAGCAATGAAGGATACTATACCGCCATCATCGACCATCCCCTCTATGCTTTTAATCAGTAACGACAATTTGTCACAGCTTCTAAGGACCCAAGTTCGACAATGGTTCCTCAAATGAAGAAATGGAATCAAATCTTTGAGAGATCAACAGAGTAGAAGACACTCCAATGCAAACAAATTTAATGTAGCGATTTATTTCTTATTCTACACAATTTTAAAAAATCATTTTTATTCATTTGTTTCTTGTAATAAGTGGTTTTACACGAATTTTCACGAATATTGTTGATTATTACTCGGAACTATAATTAAATATTTGCTTGATCTATTTTAGAAGATATCTGATTTCATTTATACTATAGTGACTACATTAGTTTCTCAACATTTTAATGCATTTTCTTCTACTTTTATCTTCCTTTGAAGAATTAATCACAAACTTTGAATAATAACGTGAAGTAATCCTTTTGAAACTGAAGTAGATGAAGAGAACACTGTTATATTTTGAGCCATTCGTTAATAGATAGTTTGATACTGACAATAGTGGAGATCACAAGATAAGAATTGTTATTTTTTTCTTAAGCAAATAATGAGAAAATGGAATGTAAGCGCTTAATAGAATTTAATAATCTATCTGAAAACATTAGATGCTATTATTGCCCCATTTGTAAACGTTTATTCTGGTACATACACAATGTGATGGAGAAATTAACATGCACAACAAAAAATTTAGTGAAGAAGCTGGGGACTGGAACATTACCTTTCCACTAACAGATGCAATCCTCACGAATGTATATTTCGGTTGCTATGCATCCACCGTTTTCAGCGTGGTTTCAATTACGGTACCCTCATTGATTGAGTATCAGCTCGTATTTAAGAAACTTAGAAATCAAATGGTGTATACTCTCCCGTATTTTTCTAAAGAATGGTATTCATATATCTACGAAAATTTGCAGTGGTGAACCATACGAACAATCTAAATGAATTTCTTCTCAACATCAACAATATGTTCCCGTCCATTAAATTCACAATGGAAATCAAAACGGAAAACAACCTTCTGCTTTTAGACTTAAAAATCATGAGCGAAGGAAACAATCTCAGTTTTGATCTTTATCGAAAAGAACTTAATAGTCTCTTAATAAGCTAAATGATACATTGCGATGGCTGCATAGCAGTCGAAGTGTACATTTACATGAGTGGGGTTTAAATCGGTTTCTGGAAATGTAGTAATCAAGTCCCTAACGTCTTCGCTATTTTATGTATCCATAATGTTTTTAAGGTGTTTATGTTTTCTAGTCTTAATAAGGTTTATTTATGTATTCTAAACATTAATTAAATTTAATAAACAATCCAAACGCAATAATACTGTACGTGACAAAGACATGGCATACAAAATCATTGTAGAGAGTAATGTACTTTCAGCAAAATATCAAAATTGCTTTGTTCACCAACCATTATATCAATGCAAGAATATAATGGTTCAAATATAATATAAATGTTTAATATAATATCAAACCCTTAATTTTCTGCTGTCTCTATGGGAGAAGTTTCCATACGCACTGGCTATTTTCTCAAGTTTAATTTACTCCTATTTCATAATCAGTTGATTTATTTTTTCAGTTACAAATATCAAAACTCCTCAATTTTCTTCAATTCACTGTATGTTAAAAGGACAAAACCTATTATTTCTCCAAAATTCATAACAGCCTCTTAATAAGATTCCTTTTCGAAGGATTAGTTATCAGCTAATTTTATTCGTTTGGTAGCTTAATATCTCGAAAAAGCTGCATTTTAAATTTCGTCCAGAAAAAGCAAATTTGTTCCATAGTTAATTAGGTTAAACGGATAAATAACTCTTGTAAAGAGATGACTGCTTTTAGTAGCACGCAAGAGAAAAAAAAGGCAAGTTTCTGGATTTATTGAAATCAAATCAGTTATTGGTGCCTGGTTTTACTGAAAGAGCTTCAAGCTTTTTGTTAATCTTAAATCGGAAATTTTATTAAAAACAATTTTTAAAGAAACATGATAACAATGAATTCGTTAAGCCTTGTGACGAGTTCGTTTCTTTTCAATGAAAACGAAATCGGGTAGGGATTATAACTACTCTGCAGTCTATTCTTTTCCATTCGTTAAAGGTCAGAGGCTTTTTTCACCTGACAAACAAGGAAGATGTACGTCACCTTTGTTTTCTCCTTGTTGCTACTTAATTTTCGCTCGCCATTTTGGGTTTATCTTCTCCTCGTTGTCACCGATATTTCAGCTGCGAGCGACTGACAGCAGGCGGCGCTTCGGCAACCCCCTCCAACTCCTTTCCCGCCTTCTCCCTGCAAGTGCGCGTTCGAACTTTGGTCGATGTTCGGAAACCCCGTGGTGCAGTTGAAGTTCCACCCTGACTGCCAGGTGAACAGGTAGCTCAGGTGAGCCACCGCCACGGCGCTTTCCACCCTCACAAAGTGACCTTCCTGATCCCACATGGCAATCCGAGAAGATTAGCGCTGGCTTTAGATCAACGCTCAGCTTCCATTCGAATACCCTGCTCTTGCTATCTCTTCTCCCACTTAATTCTCTCTCCCTCTCTCTTACTCATCTTTTCCCACCGAGAATCCCTTAAGATGCAAGATAATCCACTTTTTAAATAGTAAATAAAGAGAGTTGAATGATAAGCAAGTTTTGAGATCGGATGTGAACTTGTGGTCAAGGAAAACATTCCAAAAAGTTATTCAAGCAAAAAGCACTAAGAAATTTTTACGAATATAATTAATGAAAACTATTTAAAAACTTACTAATATTGGGTTATTTTCCACAATTTTAAACTCTGACTTTTCCGTTGTTAATTTAATTAATAGAAAAATCTTTAAATGGTTTGAAAATTTTCTTAAACATTTTTAAACAAAAAATAAGGAAAAGAGAATTAATCAAAATGAACTTAAAATATTGGCAAAATACAGACAAAAGCAATACAAAACGAGGGTACGGTATTTTTTGTGGTATTAAGCAGTAATAATATTCTGCACATAAAATCCCGTGTCCTCTTGGTCACTTTTCAAGGTAGAATAGAGGGATAAAGTCATCAAAGAAGGACTCTTCCCCTAATCCCCTCTTCATTGACAATGGTTATAAAAACGAAGAGAGCAACGAGGGCAAAGTGGTCAAATTTTTATTCGCAGCTTGACCCCAAATTCATGTCGTTCTTTGTTTGGAATTCTCGTGACACCTGAAAGCCTATGTATACCAACACCGGTTCGAAGAGTTCTTTTCAAACGAGGCAGTAAAGGCAACTTCACTTGGGACCCCTTATAACAATACTAAGCCCTCGATTCTCCTTTAATCTGCACAGGCGGCAAATTCTATTCAATAATTTAAGAGGATTTTTTTAAAATTGGAATGGATTCAATAAATATATACAATGATCCAAAAAATATGATTACAGTTGAGCTGCCTTGCGAATTCACGATGGCATGACTAAAATCAAAACTAGTTTTATTTTTATTCACTGTAAAGTTTGTACATAGGCGAAACAAACTGGTGGATATTCACAAGATGCTACATGGCACTGGACTCAAGCAGAAACTTACTTTTGGTCAGAATCCATCAAAATGGCAATTGCAAGGACTTTTCTACCGCGTCTAATTCAGATTGATAATTTTAATCGAAAAAAAAATCTCTTCTTCAATTCATCTTTTCTTTACAGTCCTAGCAGATAAGACACTTCCAAAGAACTTAAAGCGAGTGTAATTTACACCCAATAAAGTAAACGGAAATCATCATTTTTTCTTTTAGATTTTGGTTATCTTTCACATTAATCATGTCGGAATCGTATTACTAACCAATCCAAACGGATTCTCAACGTGGAACTCCCCCAGAAGATCTACAGTAGTTTATCTTTATGGAGTGTTTGCTTTGACTCACAATCTAATCCAATGTAACGGAATTCATACTTTTTTCTTTTCAAATTCTTTCTCAAAGAATATTATAATTATTTTATGGTTTTAAGTTCTTTATTTACATCCAGGAAGTTCTCAAAAATTACAAGTAGACAAAAAAAAGACAATTACCCTATTTATCTTAAACGAGGACGACCATGTGGATTTGTAAGCTTAAAAAATACATAACAATGAATTAAAACTAACAAATAATTTTTAAATATAATACATTAACAATGATAGCGAAAATATTTGATATATGTATCTATTTGCAGCATAATGATCTTCTTTCTCCCTGCCTTCACATTCAGTCGGATCCAATTCCACATTTGACATGTTAATTCCCTACTTTTCTGTCATATCCATTAATGAATATAAATTAATGGCAAAGCTCGTTACTGATATCATCACGTTCCCAAACTACTTCTAGTTAGATGAAATCAATAGAAATTAGTGGGTGGATCCAAACGAATACCGCATACGCTTAAAATAATAGGTTTTATATATATTTATTGGTACTAATTGGAAAAAGGAACGGGATCAACATTCTTGAGAACAATAGATATTGTTAAGATATTGCGCAATATTTTCCTTTCAAAATTAAATTAAAATTTGGAAGATTCTAAAGCAAGAACGAAATTTCACCATAAACATTTATGGTGTTTCATGAATTGCGAATTCTACCATAAGCATTCTTCTGAGCAAGGAATTTCTGAGCAACGGTGAATAATAAAGCAATAGTTTTGTTAATGATTGAAAAACATTATCTTAATAACTGAAAATAGCCCTCTTTTCTAAAAAGAATTGTAGAAAACATAATTTACGTGATAAATTCTTTTAACTTTATGCGAGTTTTATATTTAATATATGTAGTTAATTCTCAAGCAAAAACAAATTGCAATTTTAAAATATTCAGAATTCGGAGTCAGCAATTTTTTTTAGCATGATAGATGCAGAAGGTCCTAGAGATACTAAATTTCACTTTAAAGAATTATTAAGTACCATTAATAAGTTTAAATATGAATTTTACACTTACGATTACAATATATAACAAACTCAGGGAAAGCCATGAATGCGAATGTCTTCATCAAGAGCTTCGGATTATACCATTATTGAGGGTGGTTGGTTGTAGACATATAAATTTGGACAAATTAAACTTTATTCTATAATATAGAATAAATATTAACAAGAATCTATATCCTTTTCAATTTCAATGGATAATTAATAGTGTTTAAGGCATGGGACAAGACATTAAATGAAACTTCTGAATTTCTTTAACACGATTGTGGTGCACTAGGATTGTGACATTTGAATAGATCGTAAAACAAAAATTTAAAAGGAACCAAGAAGGTTAGGCATAATGAACCCTCCTCTTCGTTTCTTCATTCTTTTTAGGATTCCATCTTTCATTTTTATTAATTTGACGTCTGAATGCAATGATGTAGTTTGTTTTTATCTTGCAGTTTCGTTAGTTCCGTCATTTACCTGAATGTTAGGAATTCGTTACCTTCAGCGACATTATATAATAAGAATTCTAAGTTGAATGCATTAATGCTTATGCCACTGTGTGCTATAAAAACGGCCGAAAATTTATGAACTGAAAACCAGAAGAGCTATCTGACGGCCTTTGAAAACGCTCACGCCAACCAACTCAGCCGTAGCGTTAATGAATTTTGATTAACGTATTTAAAGGTGAAGAAGTGACGTTAATGTATTCAAGTTTCAGCTTGAAAAGTTTAAAAATAAATTCCTTATGCTTTGTGACTTGCTTTAAGATTTAAGCAACACGTGATTAATAGGTTTGTTATGTCATTAAAGAGCGTTCTTTGTAGTCTTGACAAAACCTTTTCATGTAAGTGTCTCTCAATGAGTTTCAATTATGTCAGGCTTTTTAATTTAGAATATTATGAATATCTTACTGATTTTAAGATTTCGTAGGCGTAAGATTTCCTGTCTTCCTGAAGAATGACCTAGCCGGAATATTGCATTTTTGAAAAAGAGGTAAGCCAGTCCAATAAATATTTTTAAGTTATTGGGTAAAGCATACTATTTGAAATTTAACGTCCACAGGGCAAACTGTCATTATCTTTTGAAAGAGGGTCCATTAATTTTATGAATGCCAGAAATTCTATTTCGAAATCGTGTGTTTTTGGCGAACAAACAGAATATGTTAAATAATTCATTTTCTTGAATTGAAAAATTTATCGTAACTGGTTTTCGATAACAGATAATTATTCAAATTAAATACCCGTTGCATTTTAATATTTCTGGGAAATAGATTTCTAGGCTTAGGCCAAAAGATTATATTTCGCTTGAGTTATGGGAGCCAGGAGAATTATTTTATCTATTTTTTTTTCTTCCATGGATTGCGGTCGTCGTCATTCATTATATGCACGGGGGGGTGGATGTCGATAGATACAAAAATCACCATGACAAAATGATCGTTTTTAAACTTGAAAAATCAATAAAAAATATTAATAGGATTTAATGGATAATTCAAAGTTTATGCATTCTTGCAGCTGTTGTGAATTTTAATTATAGTCATCTGCTTTCGGTTATTAAATTATTTTATTACTAGAACAGTATACGAATATTCTAAAAATGTAGACAAAGTGTAGAGTGCATTTCTGAGTTAATCGCAAACTGACCAAGATTACATGGTTTTCAATATAATTACCACGCAGCACCTGTTCACTTAATAGTATTTTTTTTCTTTTTATTTTATAAATTAAGTTATAACTCATAAACTTAATGATCAAACGCTGTTATACTTTAGTTATGAAGTGACGGATATATTTTAAGGAAAATCAAAATTTGAGTAGAAATCAAGCGTGCAACATTAAACTTGAAATACAAGACTGCCGCTGAGAGAATTTAAGGGCATCGATATATTTTATTTATAAAAATTATTAATTTTATGAACTTGGCCCCTCGGAGAGACCCCCCCCCCCACCTATCTCGGCGAGCTTGCCCCAAATCTGTCTCTGATTAGGATAGTTATGTCATCATCTTCATTTTAGCTTGTCCAGCTTTTTATTACTGTACTATACAATATTACAGGAAAAACTTGAGAAATAATAGACAGATATTATTAAAATACGATTTCATTTTTATGTTTTTTTTTTTTCTTATATGGAAAAACAAAACGTAAGGAATTAAATTATGACTTACTAAATTATATTTACAAAAGAGCTTTCAGTGAGCATTTAAACTTTATCTCTTTTAACAAGAGAGGCATTGTCTGTCAAATGCAATTTGTTTTTTAAGTTCTTGGAAGAGTTAATTAAATGCAAATTTCCAATACATGCGCTCACGAAGCTTAACTCGTAATGATCACGTTGCAAGGAAATGTAAATTTGTGAGTTTTTTTTTTTTTTTTTAGTATTTTCAAGGTGAATTTAGATAATAGACGGTTTTAAGCGCTAAGAGCTTAATGAATATGCAAAAACAAAGTAATTTTTAAAATGTGCTTTACAAAACTCTTAGAAACTGATTTTGAGACCTAATCAGCCTTATAAAAATGTCAATAATGGTATTTATTTTATCTGAAGCAATGATATTTTTCTATATATCGGTATTTATTGAGTAAGGCTACTAAAAAGTGTAATGTGTAATGATAAAAATAAATTAAGCTGACGATACCAATCCAACCGAACTTTTTAAACGTTTTATTAATAATGATATTTAAATTTAGGAAGAAAAACTTTAGGAAGAAAAAGACTTTTGAATTACTCTACAAAACTGTTGTGCTGCCTAAAATTTGTTATGCAGCCTGGATTTGGTATTCTGGGAGCACTCAATTTGTTTATTATTCGAGCATTGCACCTTCATGATAAAGTCTCCCCGGCCCCTCTTTTTGATCTTGCACAAATTATTAATAGAATACTCTTAATACTCTAAGAAAAGTCATTAGGGGGCAACTTTACTCCCCTCGATCTCTTGACCTAATTGGTTTTCGAGTTCCAAGTGGTAATAGGAAGAGTCAAATGTTGGTCTTTCTAGGAAAACCGAGAACGAATGTTGTAGCATTAGATCCGGCTTTTAAATTAATACATCTTTTTAACAAAAGTAAAATTGATTATGGCTTTTTCGACGATAAATCTTCGTGATTTTAGGTGGGGGTTTTTTTGTTTCATTATCATTATTATAAATTATCATTATTGTCTATTACTTTTTTACGAATTGTCTTTTGTGTTGTCCTTGTTCGTTATTCATTTGACTGAGAGGGTTTATTTATTTATTTATTTAATTATTTATTTATTTATTTATTTATTTATTATTTTCTTTTCTTTTTTTTTTTTCTCTTTTCAATTTTTTGGTATTTTATGTGTGTTTTCATTAACCCCTTTTTGGGTTTTTGCCTGTTGGGGGACAACACAGGGCTTTACCTTCCGGAATATATCCGGTTGGTTACTCCCCTGTAGTTGTTACAATTATTATTATTATTATTATTATTATTATTATTATTATTATTATAGTATTCTTTAATATGAACAATACAAAAATATATGAATTGGCTGACCCATTTGAAAATCATATTACTAATCTTCATGAAATACAAAGATAATCTGGTATTTTACTCTATTTACTACAACCATTTTATCTAATCCAAAATGGAATAAAAGTCTATATCTAACGTTATAGAACGCTATTTAAAATAAAATATCACTTGAAGGAGGAGGGGGGTTAACAATTCCTTGTCTCTGTGCATACATAATGAAATGTCGACATTAAATTAAATGGACTTGGGAGATAACATCGACGAAGTAATTGGATGCTTAAATGTATCTTATAGCACCAAAGCAAAAGATAAAAAGTAAATGATGGTGATTTGAAATAAATAAGAACGTGAAGGATAGAGAAGCTTTTGCGATTTGAAAGACATAACGAAAAGGTGGTTTGCAATAAATGAAGACCAGATATGGAAAGTTATTACAAACAGGTTTTTCTGAGTGCAGCATGTATTAATACTCCCAACGCCTACGCAGTTAATTGCTTGCAATTATTATTGGGGTGAGTGTTTATTTTTATTTTTATTTTATTTAGGAGGAGGGATTAACAATACATGTCCGAATTCTTGACGCCTAACTGATCGATTTGTTCATGCAAATGATCTTATATCCCATTTAATGAATAAAAGAAGACTTGGCATTACAAAACTGATATTAAATCTATAATGATTATATAAAATTTAAATTTATTTTATACAACGTTTAAAGGCACATTTTAATTTATATCCACATATTTGAAACTATACTTAGACTTTTGGAGGTTTAAGATTTTTTTTTAACTTTCACGTCGGTTGTTGTAATCTTACTCTGATCTTGATAGAGCTGTTATATAAACTTTTCTAAATATTAAGAAAACGAAGGAAAATCATAAAAAAAGAAGAGCATTGGTTTTACTAATAGATTAGTTTATTTTTGGAATTTCTAAAACAAAAATACCTCCCTTTCATTACCGGTGGAATAGCAAATCGTTTCTCTTTCTTGTCCTCAAAGTTGATTAGAAAGAGTAGGAAATTCTTCAGTAATCTCGTAAATTTTCTTAAAAATGAGTGTCGGCTTCATGGTTTTATATAATAGTTGCTTAATATATACTATGTAGACAAAAGTATTTGTACATCCCAGAAAATTTGAAAATATGCAAATAATGAGTTTGCCAACGGTATGCTTGGAAGAACATGTTTATAATAAAAAGATGGTCATCTTCTGTTAACTCTTGTGGAGTATGCCATGTGGACTCAAACATACCAAGTTTCAACATGGACTCGTCATAGGGTGCCATTTGTGTAAATCTTTCTCTACGATGCATTGCATCCAAACTGGACATCCCAAAATCGACGGTAGCGTATGTTATCAAGAGATGGAAGCAGGTTATCAACAACAGTAAAAGATCGTACAGTAGAAACTGACAGAAGATGACTGGTACGACATGTCAAGAAGTCTCGCATTTCCTCTGCCGCTTCGATCTGTGTGCCATTAGGAACAAAACTGTCCGCAGAGAATTGCACAGTATCGGTTATCATGGTAGAGAAGCTGTACACAAGCCGATTGCGATCAATCAATGTTAATGCGAGGCGTCGTTTGGCTTGGTGTGTCGACTGTCGTTCCTGGACCGTTGAAAATGGAAAACTGTTCTTTGGACTGATGAGTCACAGTATTCACTCTTCTAGTCTGATGGACGTGTTTTTAGCGTGGCGACAAACCGGAGAACGGTTTCTTAAAGGCTTCGTTGTTCCAACAGTGAAATTCGGAGGAGGGTCCATCATGGTGTGGGTTGTTTTTCTTAGTTAGGACTCGGTCCATTTGTTCTTGTACCTAGTACAATGAAAGCTGACGTGTCATACTGCAAAGCGCGTGCAGTACTGCTTTCGTGAAAATGAGGTGAATTTTCTTGACTGGGTTGCTCAGCTCCGCTCTCAATCCGACCAACTGGAGCGACAGGTACGAAAACGCAATCCACCCCCGTCTTCGCAACAATTCCTCCTTGCAAGAGGAATGGAGAGTCATTCCTGCCCAGACTTACAGACAACTTGTGGAAAGGATACCTCGCCTTTAATAATACAAGCGTTGCCGTTGTAATACAAGCAAAAGGAGGGCCTACCTGTTAATGAATAAAATAATAAAGCAATTTTTCTTGTAAAAACATTCAATATCCAAATACGAGGGGCGTTCAAATTTGACTTGGACTTTATTTTTTGTAAATTTCATTGTTGGGATGGCAACTACAGCACCATTCATCCTGTTGCCATGACAGCCGATTATTTGTTTAAACAAAATGGCGGACAGCAATGTGTCGACCAAAGTGGAACAACGAATAATCATCAATTTCTCTACAACGAAGGTGTGAAAGCATCTAAAATTCATCAGAGAATTCAAAGACAGTTCACAGTCATGTTTGTCTCGATCATCCGTCTTTGCTTGGTATCAAAAGTTTGAAGGAGGGCAAGAATCCACCTGCAATGAACCACATAAAGCAAGGCCTGCAACTGCTGTCAATGATGGCATCATCGCACGAGCAAATGAGCTGATAAGGAACAACAGGCGGATTCATGTCCGAGAATTGGCTTCAATACTGAACATCAAACTGGTAGTGTGGAGACCATCATCCACGACAAGCTGAAATTCAAGATCTGTGCCAGATGGATCCCTAAGCACCTCCCCGAGGATCACAAAACTACCCGGATGGAAATCTTTTCCATGCAGCTGCAGAGATATGACAGGGAAGGAGACAGCTTCCTAAGGTATGTTGTGACCACCGACGAGACTTGGATTCATCACCATACTCCCGAAAGCAAGCGTGCGAGCATGGAGTGGCGACACACTGATTCACCACGACCCAAGAAATTCAAGATGACACCGTCGGCAACGAAAATGATGGCGACTGTATTCTGGGACATTAAGGGTATCATTCATGTGGATTTTCTGGAAGAACGTCGAACCATAAATGAACCTTACTACTGTGACATTCTGAGGACGTCCCTGAAGCCGGCACTAAGTAAAAATGTGAGGAGACGCAAGGAGAGTTCTTTGAGAAATAACTGGTGCGTGGGCTTTTTTGTAGTTTATAAAAAATAAAGTCCAGGTCAAATTTGAACGCCCCTCGTACTTTGGTCTATGTAGTGTATGTTAAAGACACAACATTTGCTAACTTTTTTTTATTGTTACAACGCTTATATAACTTTCACCATGTTTGGGTCATCTTTGTTGGGTGAAATCTTGTAATCAATATTTCAACCCCTTCTACTAATCCGATCTTGCTGAAATTTTGTACACATACATAAAATCGGTGACAATGCATGAATCAAAAAAAAATTTCCAGAAAAAATATTGTTTGAAAGGGATTGTTTCTATCCCTTGTTAAAGTTAAAATTAATAGTTTTGTTTTCTTTACTGGATCAATTTCAATGTTTCATCTGCGAGGGACAAACATTATTCTGGGTGGGAAATTTTCGCACTAACAAGGGAATCCCTCGAACATGTATGTTACAGATTTCCACCAAATTGAAATATGTTACTCAATTGAAAGCTACAATAGATGCTTGCAAAATAAGAGTGCGGATTTTTGTTTCTTCCAAAATAAACCACGAAAACGAAAAAATTTGAGCACACATATTCATACAAGGACTCTATTGTTAAAGCGGTGTATTAATGCGCTTAACGGAACTTCTTTCTTCCAGTACTCACAGCAGTAAGTACGAATCCAATTCAGATGAAATAGACAGCAGCAGATGGCAATTGAATGGCTTCTCAAATCTCTAAACAAACTTAGTTTTTAAAATAGATTATTACAATTAGCTAATTGCCTTCCAGTAAAAAATATCTAGAGTAATTAATAACCTTTTCCTTAATTTATTATTTCATTTTATTAAATAATTCGGTAATCAAACACGGGGCTGGCTTCATGTGCAACGTCGAATCATACGATGCGTTGGTGAGAGGGTATGTATCGCGGTGCTTTATAATTTTAAATAAAAATAGTATTCATGGATGCCTACCTCATCTTATAAATTATTTCGAGACGAATAATTGTACAGCAAAATTAAGGTTTTATGCTTAATAACAGTGCTCTAACTACAATTCTTTGTCGATCGCCGCTAACAAGTTTGCTTCCCCTCTTTCCGCCATGTTTTTTGAACTCTGCGCACTTCCGGGACGCTTCACTGCCGCGCAGCGCTATCGCTTCCACGGTGTGCTTGCGCGCAAAAAAAGGCTATCTGGGGTTCCCTTGTAAATTAAACATATTGAATAGCGTTTCTAATAAAGTGAAATTTTATATCATTGACTGAACTGTTAGGATTGAAATAGCTTACTACTTTCATTTAACTCATTTTTCTTATGGACGCATTTTTCAGATGAATTGTCTTTTAAAAGATGATTTATCGGAAACGTAAAAATATAATAGGACCAAACAATGATAGCTTTCACACGGATTACAACTTTAAATGAATCACTTTTCACACAGACGGACATTTGTCTGTTCTATCAATTCAATTAAATATTGTTTAGACAGACGAACAGAGAGTTCGAGAAAGTTAAAAATCCAAAATGGATTCTGTTTTCATGAATCATCTTTCCCACATTCAAATTTTATCCATAAACGTGGATTACGGGTCCAAGTTGCGTATTTCAATAAATGTAGATCTGACTTGTGATATGCTCAGACCTTGTGTAACTGAAGATGGTATAATATCGAAACGCGTTTCAATGCAATAAAGAATTCGTTGCCATTGAAACCCAAGTCTCTAAATTTATGTCTATTCAAATTTATGTTTATTCAAATTTTTATGTCTATTTTATATGAATTGTCTTTCGGTCGAGCACTATCTCAGTCTTCGACAAAATAACTAACCAAGGAAGTTTCTATTCCCACTGTCTATAACCGTGGTTCCAAACTTGTGGATCGCAAAAGATTTCTTGGATTGTCGTCGAGCTTATTCTTATTTGCGTTTATTTTTATAGGAAATTTCGAGATTTTTTATTTCATGTACCATTTATTAAATTACCCCTTTTTATTCAAATGTGAGGTGGGAGGGGCTGGTTACTTAGCTTTTAGAAAAGAAGGTCATGTTTGAAAAAAGATTGAAAACCACTGGTTTATATCTTAAAATAGTTTTTTCTTTCAAAAGCTAACGAATGTTTCGTCCATATTAATGATTGGTTTTAGACAGAAAAATGATCGGATTTATCATTAAATGATTACGAACATTCTTTGCTCAATCACTTTCTTGTCTTGAGGTGCATTCGTGCTGTCTGTTTAACAAGTCTATGAAATATTTAAAGACTAAGATATGATTGAATGCAGGTTAGAGAACACTAAATTAGATAATACATGCCTATTTAAGGGACAAAATTATGGGCAGAAACAAATTCCGCTGCAATCTAGATGAATTTCGTTATCTGACTTACCGATACTAAAATGCTCCCATCGATCTAAAGTTAACTGTAAAGTTTTTTAAAGGTAAATTGTATTTCATAGGATGTCTCTGTCGTAAAAACTTTTTTTTTAATGGAACGGGGAAAAAATCTAAATTTTATTTATATTAAAACGCTAAAGAAGCTTCAATTCACTGACAACAACGATCATGTTTAAAAGAAGTATAGTACTTGCAATAAATTTCGCAAGACGAATAGCAACCACAGGTATGAGAAGGCCGAACAAGTTTTCGAGCCAAAGATTCAACCGGAAATGTTTCTTCCCCAAATGCAAAGAACACCTTTTCTCAACCGATTATTAGAATTCTTTATATAAAAAAAGTTCAATTAGTAGTCTAGCTCTCCATTGAAAGCCAATTGATTTCGTCGTTTAAACAAATCAAGCGAGAGATCAGCGATGGCCATCGAAACCCATTCATTGGATTAGTGACTCAGCACAGCGCTTTTGAATGAATTGCTTTCAACAAGTGTTGATATTCGGCTTCTCCTCAATTTCTTTCTCAATGTAGTTTTTTTCCCTCGCCAGGCTGTTTGTGATAATTTTTTTTATTCGATCTTCTCAGTTATTTTCTTCGTTGTCTTTATGCTCTCGACCTCTGTCTTTTTTACCATTTTTTTTTCTTGTTGTTCCCTTCTTTCCTTCGTTCTTTCATTCGCCATTTTCTTCGTCCACGGGTCAGAACAACCTTCCACCCGAAAAATTTATGAAGCTATTACCCAATTTATTAGGATATTACTGGCTAGGAGCCTGGGGGTTCCGTCGACCCGGAGCGGACATCGAGCGCCCATTATCAGCTCATTTCAATGCGCGGCGAGAAGTCGATTGAGAAGAGGGAGAAAGAGAAGGGGGATGAGGAGAATTGGGGGGAGAAGCACAAGGGAATGAGACGGAGAGATACGAAAAGGTGTTCCAGGAGGTGGGGGAAATGAGAAGGGAATGGGGGGATACTTCGAAATCTGTCTGCGATTCACGTGTCAAATTATGTTTGTTGCCCCGTTCGTTTTTATTCATTACCCTCCCCAGCCTAGCGTCGATGATCATCAACATTATTAACATGAGCAAATTCTTAAACTCATGCATATCCATTTATAAATTAAGAAATCATAGAAACTGAACGCGTGAGAATGCACGAACATTAAAACCGTCAGGTAAAAAAAAAATAGGAAGCAATCTTATAATTCGAAATTTTTAATCGTTGATGTTTTCTTAACACCATAAATTCAGCCGAATTGCTCTTAACGATTGAATCGACTATAAAAGAGACGACACACGGATCAATTAAAAGAAAAAGGGGAAAAAAACAATTTATAAACACTCAGGGGTGGAAAAAAATCCGAAGAGGTCTTTCATACAAGTTCTCGTTAATGAGAATTAAAGGTGAAGAATGTTCTTTTATTGCACTTGGGTTGTAGTTTTAATGGCGTCTCTCTCCATTCATTACTTCTCAACAGGTGGCAGTAAATCAAGAGCAATTTTATGACATCTTTCAGGTTTTAATTGCGTTGGAAGATAATCTTTATTTTTAGGTAAAAAAAATCTACATATTGTAACAGTGACCTTAATCTAATTTCTGGACAGTAAATGCAGTCAGCTTTTGAGTGAGGATTAAATAAAAATTATGACCAAGCAACTCGGTTGTTCCACCACAGGCGAAACTTTGTGTAGCACCATAAAATGGTTTATAAATTTCATTATACGAAGTATTTTTCATCGTCGCTTTGAGCAGGTTAAAACAGAATGCCGACTCTTTCTTTTCGGAATTGGCATTCCTTCTCGTGTTCCTAACTTAAATGGTTATGCGGATAGAGTTGATAACGGGTAGCCTTCTGCCGATGATAGATAGCGATTGAACAAAATTGCAATGGCGACTGCATAATTAATCTAAAAGTTATTTATTTACCATTAAATTGTTTTTAAATAGCAATTACGTTTAATAAAATCGGTCATTAGCAATTTTAC
This sequence comes from Rhysida immarginata, assembly GCA_023313115.1. Taxonomy (NCBI): domain Eukaryota; kingdom Metazoa; phylum Arthropoda; class Chilopoda; order Scolopendromorpha; family Scolopendridae; genus Rhysida; species Rhysida immarginata. Next base: position 12,529,026 of record JAHWFO010001556.1, on the reverse strand, counting down.
TGGGTAATAATTTTCGGCAATTAGTTAGACAAATAATGAACTTGAGAATATTAATTTCGTTCGTGGGATGCGTCCAAGGTTCCTTTAGAAGCACCACCTCGGGGCCGCCAATTTGCCACCAACAGTTCGACTCCAGAATAGAAACCACGCACATTCATTAACATAGGTTTCTTGCTCTAGAGAATCCTTCACAGGCACTATGTGCTTGACGAGGAAACGAGGCAAAGATCTTTATTCAAGGCAATGATAGCCAACATGCACAAAAATTTTTTGTTCGAATCAAATGTTGGTTGAATGAGTTACTCTAAGCTTAACTGGAAACAAACAAGAAATCTAGGCGTTTAATGATATAATCGAAGAATCTATAATAATTAAACAAAAAAAAGCAAGTGAATAAAGTCCACTATGCATTGTCTCTTTAATGCATACACAACGTTCTCTTATGCATTAAGATATAGTCTAAAATTTACAAAATACGGTCTCATTACATAGACTTCATTTTGTTTATCTCTTGTTTAAATTAAAATTCTTAATTTATTTATTTATTTATTATTAAAGGAAAATACAATGGTGCCGATCGGGGACCGGTATGGTATAAGACCTACGAGTTAGGTCCCCGGGGGCAACAGGAATAAATACAATATAGAAGCATACAGTTAGTATCGACGGGTAAAGAAAAACAGTGTTTTTAAGGGTTAACAAATCAAATAAAATTAAGACAATAATAAAGAGAGAGTACTTAAATTGATCGTTCTAATTACAAAAAAATCGTACTGAGTCGATTAACGAGAATAAATAATTAAATAAATACTTAATTTATAATATAAAGTTTGGTAAATATAATTACAAGAAACAAAATAACCAACATTAAATCTTATAATATTACGATCCAAGCGAAGGAATGTTGCAGCTATAAAGGAAACTCAATAAAAGCTGAAGCCAAAAGTAAATAGATGAGTGTGATGACAAATTAAAGGGTGTTATTAGAAAATATAAAATTTTTTAACGCTTTTCTAAAGGCATTATAGAGGGGTAAAGAGCGAATATCTAAGGGTAACTGAGACCAGTATTTAATACCGATAAAAGAAATATATCTTCCTTGGTAATTATTTCTAATTAAGGGTAGTCGAATATCACCAGCTATGCGGGTTGGATAGGTGTGGAAGTGCTGATGTAATCTTAATGGTATAACTAGAAAAAGTTTCAAAATGCAATTTGATTTACGTACATAATTTCGTTTCACAGTAATGTCTTAAACTGTCAATTACTAGTACATCTACCCTATCTGAATTTTTGATAACTACTTCGAGCACCTTTTATAATTATCGAAGTCAAAGATGATTTCTATTCATCCTTTGATGTCTATAAATATATACGTAATGTAGATATTCAATTTTAATCGGGTTTTTTCTTTTGTTTAAGGATGAACACTAGTTCATATTTTTACGAATTTTTTTTTTAGAAAGCCACAATTGTTAACAGTTACCTTCAAAAATTTGACTTCCTGTATTGAACTTCCTGAATAATGGTAACTGGTTTCGATAAGTGCTCTTTTTAAAAAAAAAAAAAATTAAAAGTATTCAAAATGTCTGGTTTTATATAGAATAAAAAGTTAATTAAAACATTTTTCCTAATAGCGTTTCGAATATAATATAATGAGGAGACTTATAATAAATAGAATAATCCTACTGCTTTAATGGTTTGCGTGTCATCGCAAATAGAAGTGGAGCCAACAGATGGGGGAAAATTTGTTTGCGTGGATTTTCTAAACCACAACAATAATTAAAATATCATTTACTAATGAGTTTATATAGGTAAAAAGGGACAATTTTCAAAGTGAAAGCCTCACGAAAGCCCATAGGGAGGAAGGTAGAAAAAAAGACAGGAAGACTTTTATTTTTTTATTTTTTTATTTTTTTATTTTTTTTGTTGTTGTTCCCCAAAATTTCCTGCAAGATTCCAGAGTTGTCGAATGAAGTAATCTGTAGTAAATAAAGGATGGCTAAAATAAAAGTGATTAGATAAAAAAAGATAAATCATTTGGGATTATGAATAATTTCATTGCTGTTTATTTTTTGAAAAAAAATTTATGTAAATAAAAAAACTATTTTTGTATGAAAATTGATATACAGTATTTGCCTCAATTCATCTTTGCCTTCCATTTGGATGGGAAGTAATGAAGAACAATTTTTTTGAAATACTTGAATCCAACTTTGAGTCGATTTGATTTTAGTATAAATGATTTGATTAATGATGATATAATTTGCTTTGCACTCCGAAGAGCGAGAATTCATGAAGATTATCATGGCCCTTTGAATATCATTTTATCATGAACATTTTCTGTTGAAATCTTAATTTTCACTAAAATTGTATACAGGAACAACATTAATTTTTAACTTAACCTTTCAAAATATAATGTGGCCCAAAACCTATCTACCAAGATTAAACTTCAATTACTATTTGTTTGAAAAATGTGTGAAATATTTGTGGCATCAAGGCATTTTTGGAGGTAACTGTGCAATCGCAGAGATACACACAGGTGCAGATCTGATTTCACACATCAGTGGTTTATGTAAGATGGTGCACGTCCATTAACCACTTTCATGAATTGTGGAATGATTGTCTCACGAGTACCGGTCTTTCGGTTGCCCTAATGTATTCTTCGATGATGAAAATCCGCTGCTAGGTGGTTTAGGCGGTCATTGTTTCAATCCTCCAAAATGATATAAAAACACGTTAAACAAAATGCCTTAAGATCACAAACATATCACACAATTTTCAAACATTTACACTTTCAAGGGAACTACACGAAGAAGTACCTCACAGATTCACACCAAATTGAAATATGTTATTCATCTAAAACTACTATTGATGCTTGCAAAACAAGAAAATGCTAAATTTTGTTTCTTTCAAAATACTCCGAGAAAACGAAAAAAATTGAGCACATGTAGCCATACAAAGACTCTATTGTTAAAACTGTGTGTATGTGTTTTAATTAGGGATGCCAAATTCCGGATAATTCAAGATCTGGATATCCAGATCTTTTTTTTTCGGACCTAGATCCGATATCCGAGATACGGATCTTGGATCCGAGATCCGCACCTTAGATCCGAGATCCGAAATTTGGATCCTGTATCAGAAAACTGTGTATATGCAAATTTTTTTTATATATAACCACCTTATAATGTGTCTCAAAGTCAAAAGACCCTAAACTCCCTAATTCCCTATGGCTGAGCAGTGGATCGCTTTAATGTAATCAACAATCAAAATCATCATAAAATAAAATCAGATTTAATTTAACAAATCTTTAAGAATCAGTTTTTGTTTTAGTTAGAATTGTACCATATCCCCTCAATCTATATTGCGATTGTGATTACCATAATCCTCCTAAATCCTAATTAGTCCTAATAAGCATCCAGTTAAAGGATCCGAGATCCGGATATGTCTAGATTCGAATCCGGATATTTTCAGATCCGGATCCAACGGACATCACTAGTTTTAATGCGCGCTCAACTTCTTTCTTCCACTACTAAACAATACGCACGAATCCACTTCACCTGAAAGCAACGCTATCGCTTCCAAGGTATGCTTGCGCGGAAAAAAAGTGCGTTGTACAACTACATGTACGTCTCTTGTTAGTACTAGCTGAGAAATTTCTGTTTAATCTATAAATAGCTTTGGGCCATTCTGTAAGAATTATCGTTTTAAATTGTCTATTAAGAGCAATATAAGTCGCGGGTTTATTTTGTTTTCAATCATTTAAAGAAGTGTTGCTTAAAATCATAAATCATAAGCCATAAATATATTTGGTATTTTGTTGGTATTATTAAGTAGCGAAAGAGTGAAGCTACTTATTGGTTTTACAATGTCCGTCTGTCTCTCTATCCATCTATATGTCTGCCCCTTTCATTTTCTCCACATTTTTTATGTTAAACGTTGAAATTCGCAATAGGCATGTCTTACTTCACTATTCAGTTTAATTTTCATTGGCCCACTGGGGTTGGAGTTACAGGGGGTGGAAGTTAGAAGGGACCTTCTGGTCTAAATCTGTTTATAAGTATGTCTAGGAGTGAAATTCGGTATGCAGATTACTTTAGGCAAGATCTGTATTATTATGAAGTTTGGGCCAATTTGTCCCAGTGGGGTCGGGGTTGTGGGAATAGCAGTCTCGTGATCTTTAGAACTATTAACGTTTCTAAATGTGATATGTCATTCGATTGGAAATGTAAGAAGAAAGATATATTTTTTATTGTTAAATATTACGTTCGAGAAAATCAATTTTTGAAAAAAGGGGTTAAAAATAGATGAAATTATGGTTCCGTTTCTTTCCTATACTCTCCTTAGGGGGGATTAATTTCTTGTTAGAATATATAAATTGATAAAAAAAAAGCATGCCATATCATGTACTTTTTTAAAATGAGAATAAAAAAATTAGAATCATAAAATTGCACAGGGAAATTCCAAATGAATGAAACTAATTTACGTGTTTAATACGTGTTTATTTATTACAGAACAACGTATAAGGTATCAATGATTGGAAAACTCAAATTTACATACAACAGAATGAATCACAAGCATCAACGTAGGAGCCGCGTTTTAACGGCAAATGTCCTAGCTCCATCCCATGTGAATAGGAAGGCCAATCAGCCTATGTGCGCATTTTGGGTACACAAAACCCTCATTGTGCCACCATGTTCAAAACTTTCAGAAGATCACCGTCTTTTGCGCCATACTACAAAAAGAAAGTCTTAGCCCATTTTTTTTTTTATGAACTAACTTTAAATGGGATAATATACCGAAAACACCGGAGCGATTTCTAATCCCGCAGTTAGATACAGACTTGAGGGACTGCCTGTTCTAGGAAGATGGTCCACTCCTCCATTATTACAACGTAGTCTGACATTACCAGAAAGAACATCTGTCTCGCCATTCGATTGGCCGTGATACGAATAGTGACACAACTTGGCATTTCATAGTTAGCTACGTGGTTTTTTTTTTTCTGAAAGGGTATACGAAGGATGCTGTTCGTGTTCCGTCTGTGCCATAGAAATCTGCCCTTTGTTACGAAGTAAATTTTTTGCTCCCATTTAGAACATGCTGGTTTGTGCCGAAGCCGACGCGTTATAATCAAGCCGTGGCACTGATTTTGTGACATCATGCAAACAGATGGATTTTGTGACGTCTTGCAAAAATAAATTTATGAACAAAATAAGGATATTTAAAATTTAAAGTAAAACGATTTATTAAAAAAGTAAATGACCCATGTTTGGAATTAATGCATTTTATTCTACTGTATTTACTTAGTTATCTCAAATACAAAATTCATATTTAAAATACGTCACGAAAACCGATGGGATTTCAACAATGCCAAGTGACGTAGTGCCATGGCTTTGTACGAGGCTAACGAGAAAGACAGGCTCCGGCACTGAAAAGTCAGCTGACCAAGATAGGTCTATTAACAATGTAACTTTCATTGTTTCCATCTTGTATTTTAACAATCAGTGCTTTTTCCTTTGTTGGAAACAATGAAGGTTGGATTGTTGCTAGACCTATCTTGATCAGATGACTTTTCAGTGCCGGAGCCTGTATTTCTCGTTAGCCTCGGGCTTTGTATAGATCGCGTCGGCTTCGTTTGTGCACGGCAACAATTAGACTATCGCCTAAACATTGATAGCTTACACTTTGTTTGTAATAGTTACTTCGTTTTAAACACCTAAAGTATTGTAGTTTCATTCATTAAGAATTACCTAGTTATACAATGGGCACGTGGGAAAACTTTGCAATAGGATGCAACCAATTGTCGCACGGAGGAACGCGTGCACGTGTGTTGGGTTGGGTTGTTTGGTATTAACGTCCTTTTCAACTGTTATGGTCATTTCAGGACGGCGTTATAGGGGCCGAAAATTTTGCCTCGCAAGGGTTCTTTAACGTGCAGTCGGCAAACGACTACACGGGACCAACGGCTTTACTTACCTTCCGAAGGAAGTGCGTGATCCCTGAAAAAATCCTCGTCGTCCTCGGCCGGGGTCGAACGCGCGTCCTCGGGCATCAGTGCGGATCACGCGACCACTGAGCCACCGCGGCCAATACACGTGTGTTGAGACAAGTCCAAAACTGCACTGTTGGCAAGAAATCGATCGCTCGGTGTTAATCGTAAAAATCATGAGAACGCAAACATCATGCTATGTCTTGGTCAAAAAGCGAATAGTGGTCACGTTTACTAGCATATTCATGTGGAATTTCAGAGAGCCCCTATGCTGTCTCTTCTGTCACAGATAAAACATTTCCGCAATCCGGAAACTACTTGAGACCAACAGACATTTGTTGTATTGATAGAATAGAAGAACGTGCCTGCTTCGGCAATTCTCCATGATCATCTTCAAGTTAAACGCATTCAGTGAAGAACAGTGTTTATTACTACGAAGTGTCTCTAGCCAAGAAATGCCGAAGAAATTTGAACATGGGACATCTCCTTATATTAACAGCATAGGATCAAGTGAAGAATAGTATTTATTACTACGACGCGCTTACTTTAGTACACAAAAAAAAGATGTGTGTGTTTGAGGATGCGCCCGTCCCTGTGAAGAAATCAAGATCTGTGAAGAAAAATATGGTTGCTATTCTCTTTACCGTGAGGGAAGTCACAACCCGCATAGTAGTGGAATTTCAGAAGACAATCACCACTGAATAATATGCAACTCAGTTCTTCGAGCGCTCGCAAACGTCCCGTCATTCATAGGACCCCACACTTGATTCTTTCACTATGACATTACCCCCCGTGCACCGGTCCAATGTTTGCACCGATATTCTGCAAAAACTCTTATACAGGAAAAATGTGTTTGAGCACCCTTCATACAGTCCTGATAACAACGTTGTTCCCTCACGTGCAGAAAAACCTAAAAAGATGATTTTCAAACAGTGAGGAGCTTTTGAAGGCGTAGCATGATGAATACACCCAGCTTCCGAACGAAACATGAAAGGGTCGGTTAGTGGATTGGTTACTGATTGGATACAATGGAAGGATGGAAAGGTGTATTTGTGTGGTGTAAAATAATTTGAATGGACTTGTAAAAATTAAAAGTTAAGGTGTGTTGCAAAACTTTCCTGGTGCCCTTTTTACCTTCAATGGTAGGTAAAGTTTTACATTCATTTTAAATAGGAGTGTGGTTAAAAATAATTATGTAAGCAATTGGATTGATGCAGTAGTATAAATTTTTTTAAAAATACGATGCAACAGCCTTTTGATATTTGAAAATGACTACATCTATTTTTTATCGCTTCTTTGCTCTTGCATATTTTGATATTAATATTTCCATTTATTTATAGTCGATATCGTTACTATAAATAATGCATAATTAGATTGACAGGTTTACAATTAGGAAGTATTATTATAAATCCACTTCAGATTAAAAAGACAGTAATTTCCAAGCAATACACGTACCATGCGAAATGCCGTGGAAATGAAATTTATAAACAAGCTATTCATTTCTGCACCAGTAATCACAAAGAGCAAAGAAGTTTACTTGCAATATGAAGAAATCATTTCTGCATGTGTCATACGAAGAATTTCTTCAGCAGTAATTTATGCTCCCACTAACAAAAAATATAAATGGCAAAAATAATTGAAAAGACAGACGGTCAAAGCAAAGAAAGGAAAAACAACTTTGGGATTAATTTTTCTTCTTCCGTTCTTCGTTTCCCTGACAAAAAGAACGGCGGCGGAGGCGCCTTGCGGAGTTCTTCCATTGTGGAAGATGGGACGTTTGGAGGAAGCTCTCTTTGGCGAAGTGACGAATAGGCCGGGAGATGTCACGAGGCCTCGCCATGAAATATACGTTCGATAAATCACGGACTGGGGAAGGAGGCCTAACTGGCGTTTTGTTCACCGACAGCCGCGCACCTTTTTTTTTTCTTCCCGCTCCTCTTCCACGGCCGTTAATTGAAACTCAGCGGGGGCGGCGGCCAACGGCGATCAGCCGGCGACGATATAGAGCAAAAAAACAACGAACAAACGCTCCGAACGAAATCGAAATTCAGAAGTAAATAAACGTGCGTTTGGTTTATGCGTCAGGGTTTTAAAAGCTTTCTTTACAAAGAAACAAAAAATATGTAATACCCTTACTCTGTATTTCTTAAATCATGTTTCTAAACGACCTCTTACAATAATGTCAATAAACATGAATGTCAGACTATATTTGCTGTCTACATGATCTGCGTATGTAAAATATATTTAATATCGCTTAAGAAGACAAACCGCATTCTAAAAACCATTTTCCAAATGTTCAAATCTGCTCTCCGATTTAAAAACGGCCACTTTGTAGTTGATAAAACGGTGGATATACGGAAGTGATGCTGGAGTTACTTTTAGAAACTAATATTTTTGGCCTTTTACACTTTTCCTGCAGTAACTTTGAAGAATGTTTAATTGATGGCCAGTCACATTTTCGAATTAGCACTTCGTTATTATCAATTAGTGCTTCACATATTTAAACTATATATGAAATTTTCGGGGATGCTGTTTTCGGAGTTGGCTTAAAATTTTATGTCGTGTTAAGTATAGTCTTTAAGGTAGAGAAAGGTGCTTATAATAATAGTTAAAACGCTTTCTTTGTTATTGTCAATACAATTCCTATAGTTACTTATTTTAAACTCAATCGAAAGGATATAAAAAAAACCCATTTACTTTGTAAAGATGCATAATCCAAAGTTATATGTAGAATTATTTTTTTTAATTACTTAATCGGCTATAAAAATTAGACAGCCTACTTATCACTTTTCTTTTGCCCTTATTAATCTGTCACCATTTCCCCCTCACTTGACCCTCCTGTCGCTCGAATGAATTCTGAATCGATTGTCACTGTTGTCACAGAGGATTAGTTCTCCTTTGAACCGCAACAAGGGCTGATAATTTTTTTTTTAAATAGAAATCACCATGTTTCCCTCTACTCCTCATCGACCCCCAAATATTTGCCTACAGCCATAAACGATTAATTCGAGATCCACCGCCCAAACTTTGATAATTCGTCGAGCATTCCATCCTCTTCATTGTGTCGTCATTTTATCGTTAGTGTCAGTTGCATTGAGAGATCGTGTTTCTAGAAAAAGAAGGTTAGCGGATTAGATATCAATTGATAAGGTGTGCTGCATATTATTCTTACGCTAGATTGAGATGCAGGACATCATCTTTCTATTATCGGTAATTATTGTATAAGTAAGAATTGTTAGTAATCGCAGAATACGCAGTTCTAAACTTCCCCCATAAACGCTTAATGTTTTTCACTCAACCGTTCGTATCTCTCTTCTATTATACTCTTATTACTTGATTGAATTAATTGCCACAAATTTGATACACCTTTATCAGATCAGAAGACTTTTCTTGTGTTCGTAAATTTACTGCACCTATTCTTTCACTTGGCAAATGCATAGTAATTTCCTAAATACGTAAAATCTTAATTTTGTAACTTGCAATCTTTCGTCAGTTTGGTTGGATTCAGAATCTTTTTTGATATTTTTAACGTCACTCATTCAAATATTCAGCGTTCAAAATTTTCGAAAAGTCTGCTGACTACTAATACTAGTTGGATAATAAGAACAGTGCTTTGTATATCTCACTTTAGACAAGTGATTTTCAATCCATCTGCCGTGCCACATAAAGAGCCCCACAAAAATTTTAATAAACAGAAAAATAAATAAAAATTTCGCCCGGTCCCTGGTTCGAGACCAGATCGCGAAATTTTTCCTTCCCTTTACTCACTGTATTCACGATTTGTATTATTGATTTTAATAACTTGTTTTGTTTGTCTTAGTAACTAAATTAAATGTGCAGAGGAAGTTTAATATCAGGTTCACGTGTACCTTGAGATGAAGGTTGAAATACACTGCTTTAGACATTCTTCCATAACAACTATGGACCTAGGCAGCTTCATATGACCTCTTCTGCTGAATAGATCGTGAATCCCCTCAAACAATTTTCAAAATTTTAAAATTCAAATACTAACTGTACAGAACTGCATTAAAGACAACATTATTTAAAAGAAACGTATAAACCGCATATCACGAATTCTTTGAATTTACTTCGCGGGAAATGGCCTCTAATAATTATGTCGCAGCGGTGTACGTCGATTTTGCCTTTGATTCGGTACGCCTTAAACCGGATGATCCAAGAGTACGTTACATTTTTTCATGAAACTAAGAATTGTTTTGCAGTGACGAATTCTTTAGTAAAACAATGTTGCGCGTGCCTCGTGATTCTTATGAAATCATTGAATTGCTGGAAAGCAAACACTGGAAATGTCGTTAACAATGTAAAAAAATGTAACACACTTTTGGATCACCCGGTATAAATTATCAAACTTTTACGGTATACGCGGGCTTTCGTTACATTGGCTAGAGAGTTTTCTTACTGATAGAACTTATTTTCCTACCTATTTTGAAATATCTTCACATTTGCTGACTAGAAACCTAGGCGTACCCCAGAGTTCAATTCTTTCGCCTTTACTTTTTTCCTTGTTTGTAAATGATTTACCCTTGGCCTTAACTTCACGTATTCCTTTTCGGATAATTTTATATGCCGACGACGTAACGTTTATTGCAGCAAGCCAAACAGTTTCCCTAATGGTATCTACGCTTAACACCATGCTTATCGAATTGAAATTCTGGTCGGATAAGAATTCGATGCAAGTAAACTCGGAGATAACTAAAACCATGGTCTTCTACCAGAGGAATAAATGTGAAGTACCTAATGTTCTTCCTGTGTATTATGATGGTAATTTGTTGTCTACAGTATCCTCTTTTAAATATTTGGGTCTCACCATTACTTACGATCTTAATTGGGATCAGCATATTGAGTCACTACTAACCAATTTAAATACTAAACAAGGAATTATCTCCAGATTACCCTATTTGCCCCCTAAAGTTCTTTTATTGTTGTATTACGCTTGGATACATTCCTCTCTTTGCTCCAGTATTATTTTCTAGGGATCTTCCACTTTATCGAACCTTACACGCATATTTAAATTGTAGAAATGGCTTCTCCGAACCCTTCTTAGACTTCCTAAACTCTCAGTGGTGTCCCGATATTTTAGCGAATTTCGTATTTTCACGTCTATCAGCTATTTCTTGTTTGGGTTTGTGCTTTTGTATTTAAAACCGCGAATTCAATCCTCATTGTTTCTATCCCTATTACGTTAGTCGTTAATGCAGATAATAATCGATACCCAACTAGATCGGCTAATGATTTAAATATTCCGTTAGTTAAACTCAATTACCGGCTTCGCTGTCTCGCTCATGTAGGCATAAGAAGTTGGGCTCTTCTTCCCCCCCCCCCCCAAATTGGCCTCGGTGCCTCAATGGTTGCGTGATCGCCTCTGATGCCCGAGGACGCGGGTTCGACCCCGGAAGGGAAGTAAAGCCGTTGGTCCCGTGCGAGGCAAAATTTGCGGCCCCTATAACGCCGTCCTGAAATGGCCATGGCAGTTGAAAAAGACGTTAATATCAAATAAAACAAACCAACCAATCCCCCCCCCCCCGAGCTACCTTCAGTACCGACTTACCCAGTTTTTTATAAATTATTAAAGCTCTACGTTTCCCACTTACCCTTAGGTATTCGGATTTAAATCACAGCACTATGAGATTCCTACTACCGTGTGGTCCTGTTTTTTTATTTCACTTATTATATTTAGCTTATTTTAGTTCTTTACTGTCCAGTAATACTAGTAGTATTACCAGTTTTCATATGTTTTTGCTCTGTAAAATTTTGACAAGTATGTAGCAGTTATTTTTGGTACCAGCCGTAATCAGGGGATAAACTTCTGTCTGTTTCTTGTCGGCCAGTTTTGACCATACTGGCTATGTAACATCCTAATTAAATAAATAAATAAAAATACAATAAATTTTCATATTTTTTAATTATACAAGCTAATTAGTCTTTGAAGTAATAATCCTTGGTAAAGTCGGGAATAAATGGCGAAACCAGCCGGAAACTCTGTTCTCCCTTTATTGTATTGTAAAGTCTCTACCAATTTCATTGGTGCAAACAATACCAAGAACTTCCAATTTATTGATCTTTGAAGTAATCCCCAGAGTCCTTTGCTGCTGTTTTTTATTTTTTACTATTTAGCGGTTTTTATTCGCAACCAAAATTTAGTTTCTCAGTGTCATTAAAAATGAGTTGAACGTTAAAAATGCCTTTAAAATTCTTGCTTGTTCAACGTTTATTTGCATCCTATGGTTCTCGAAATTTATTTATACGATTAGATACATGAATGCCTGAATTTAAATCTATGAATAGAAGCACTAACCATTTGTATTTGTTAGTCAATAATTGTGTCCGATTTCGCATCAATTCAAAACTATCCACGCAAAATAGGTGGCGATGTCTGAAAAGAGGGTAGGTGAATTTTTCTACACAAGACATTATCCCTATATGTTAAATCATTATATTAAGAAAACTTATCTAAACACTGAAGGGTTTACTGTTTAAAACAGTAGTTTTCATTATAATGAAAACTTTTTTTTGCATTGCGGTGACATACATATCTCCATCTTGAATTTTTATACGCACAGTTCAATCACATTACTTTTTTTTTTAATTATATTAGTGAATGAATAGGGATAATGCCTTGTGTAGAAAAATTCACCTAGCCTCCTTTCAAACATCGCCACCTATTTTGCGTGGATAGCTTTGAATTCCGTAATAAAAGTTCTCAAAATGAAAGGTCGACGCTATTGTTAACAACTTTTATGGGCGCGAATGCTTTTAATTAATGAAGAGTGCTTTTCTTTATTACGAAAATTACCGAAAAAGCTTTCAGTTAAGAATGAGGATTAAAAAAATTAGTTTTTAAAAAAATGCCTTTCCGTTGAAATGAGGACAGTGCGGAAAGGAGCGATAGGGATCTCGGGTGCGCACCTCTGCTCCGGCGCTGAATAACTCGAACGCAACTCATTAGGAACGGGACGGAAATTGACGTTGTTGCAGCCGAACTGCTTGATAAGATAAACGAGGACACCACCGGTCGAGAAAGAGAATGGAGGGGGGAAAGGGGAAGGTTAGAAAAAGAGGGTAGAAGAGAAGAGAGGGAACCATTTCGCGCATGTCTCCGCTAGGTGGGCGATCGAAGTCAAATGAAAAAAATAAATAAAAATCTCAGATCTGATAGATCTAAAAAGAAAAGTTTAATAAAGGGAATGAGCAATTTAGAAAACAAGGCAACTACGGTGTCAAGTGTCATCATCTTGGAAGTCGGTGACATTATCCCTCGTGCTGCCATCTCTCAATAAAATAGCTTAGCAAGGGAATAGTTTCGTGTCACACGCTGTCATTTCATACTGGTACGGGCAGGAAATAATGCACTTAAATTGTATTTTTTTTTTGCTCTTATATAAATGCTACCGTGATCATTTATTTTATAGTTGGCGTCATTATTTTATGAGATGCCGAAAGGGTTGGAAATTGAGTTCTTGACATCGGCCCACATGAAAGTGCAGCGAAAGTAGAGGAGATTACGGGTTAATAGATTAGAGATTGCTTGCTATTGTCAAAGTAATTATCTCACTCAATCGAATTTTAAATGGGAGTTCCGAACGAACTAAAAACTAGATTTAATGGTATATGAAAAGGAATATTTTAGATATGAAATGGGAATAATTCTTTTTATAACCTATCATCAAGAATAATCATAACAAATTTTTTAAATACTTTTTAAAGTAGTTCCTCCCATTTAATTATTAAATCTAATATGTAACCATTTTGTGAAAGTTTATCGCGAAATTAAGGATTGTTCAAACAGCTGAACGAAAATTATGGGAATATGATTTGTGAAATTCCTTAATTAACTACAGTATTCTACATCAATTGTAGATCGAGTTAGCTAAAAGGTGGTTATTTAGAAATTCCTACTTTAAAGATTAATCAGATTAAATAAATATCATGTCTAATATCATACAAATAAACAGTACAGATAATAAAGCTATGGATAAATAGTGGAGCTATGCTCCAAAATTAGGTAATTAAGATTGAAAAACGTAAGGAAAAACTCCGAACCTGGTTCAATTCCAAGTCGCGGAATTTTTTTTTTTTTCATTTTTCAATCTAAACACTACAGGTTCTGTGAAGCAACTTCATATTGATTTGTTACAATGTTTAATTATTAATTGTGACAACATATAATTACTTTGGATTTTGAGAAATGTTACATTACAATGGATCTACATTGTATATACTTGTACATTGTATATCTACATCGTATACACAATCTTGATTTGTGCTTGAATGAAATTGTGAAGAATTTCATGCGACAATTTTACTCGAAAATTGTCAATCTTTTAATTCCAGATCTGCCTCTAGGATGTTGCTATATCTTCGAATCCCATAAATACGAATTAACACCGGGACCCGATTGGAAATTTTTTTCGTGGGTCCCTTCCTGTGGCGTATCGATAAATGTTGGCCTCGTCCTCTCCAGGAAAATTGAGAGCCCCTGGTAAATGTTCATGCAAACAAAGATTCATTTTGTTTACATTACATATACTTAGAGCATGTAAAATAACAAAAAGCGCGGGACCCGATTGTTCCAATCGCTCATATCAGGATGTTAAAGGACGAAAATTCGCATCAGATAACAAAGTGAAGCCAGTGTTGGTTTGCCGAACAACCTTGTGGTAGACGGGAGAGATGCATTCTGATGTTTATGAAGATTTGGTTGGGAAACATCGTTCATTTCTCTCCTTTGACTGATTTTTATAGAATGAATCATAAACTAAATTACTTTTGATAAGGTGCAAACTTTTTGACCAGAAGATTAAGCAGAGCACACGAAAGTCTGCCTGAAATTTTCCCTGGGAATTCTCTTCCCCATACTCTGCATAACCTATACGTAAAGTTTCATCACTATCCGTACAATAACGCGGTCTGCAGCTCGCGCAGAAGTGGGTAACTTTAATTTATAACCACGCGGTATATATTTTAATTGAAGAAATATGTGAAAATTATAAGTCTTTCACAAGTCTCATAAGTGAGGTTTTAATCATTGGGAAAAAAATTGATTGGCAGTTTTGGAACATACGAGGGGATATCAGAAAATAACGCTATTTATTTTTTAACGGAAGAAATATAGTCGCTGTGTGAAAGTTAACATAGCCAAAAAGAAGGCTGAGTACAAGCATAGACATTTTATAACAAGAATTGTGCCTCCGCACACTCACTACGTGCCACCAGTCGTTTTAATAATGGCCGCCGCTATCACATCGTCCACAGTGGAAGAACAGCGACCTGTTATAAGATTTCTTTTCGCAAAAGATAAGAACCCTCTGAAATTCATGGAGAAATGGTGGAAGTTTACGATGCCGATTGGCTGGACTATTGCAATCTGTGCAAATGGTGTAAAATGTTTCTGGAAGGAAGAGTTAGCCTTGCCGATAAACAGCGTTCTAGGCTGCCTGCATCAGCGGCAAAATCAGCCATTATCGAGAACATTAAAGGTAAACTCCACGGAAAAAAATCGACTTTATTTTTTTTTTGCATCATAACATTAATCCAGGTTAATAGAGTATACAGGGTGTTTCATAATTGGTGTCCCGTCTTTAAGTCCAAATAACGTCTCAAGGGGAACAGATTGGGGGAAAATGAATATTGATTATTTGGTTTTAATGCCCCTAATTCAAAATAAAAACATTTCGCGTTCCTGGGGGTGAAGGGGTAAATTTTGAAAATTTTAATTTTGTAAGGGTAGGGGTTAGACCCCATGTGTTATTTAGAAAGTTGTAAAATGTGGTTTTAGCAAAAAAACCCAGTGAAAAAATCTCATGCTCTGCCCCGTTTATCGAGTGGGTAAAGTGAAGCGTCTTGCTTTGTCTACGCATCAATTCAAACAAGAAATTCGATGAAACTACATCACGTATTCGCGTGCGCAGCAGAAATGTCTGACATCTAGTGGTGATGTGGAAGTTAACAAGATGGCGCCTTTAACGGGTAGAGATTCACTGAGTTTTCACAGCGAATGATTGTATTCGTGAATATAGCTTCAAATGAGGAGAATCAATAACAAATACTGTTGTGTTTGGGGTTGTAAGTCAAAAGGAAATGTAGAAAACAGTATATATATGCACACATTTCCCAAGGATAAAACTTTGAACCTATTCCCTCAACAGCTAGCATAACATTGAATGTCATTTATTTTGAGTACTGGAAAATCAAAATTCTCAAGGCAGCACAAGCGTAGCAAGCTGTGGAATATCCATTATCTCCGCCATTTCCAATAGATGGTAACGCCATCTATAGGCGGCTGCGCACGCGAATAAGGTGGAACTGGATGCTGTTCCAACTCTAAACGGGCCTGGCGTTCTTCAAGAACAACGACCGCAACAGCATGTGCTAAACGCCAAAGGAATGAGGTAGGCCTATCTGCTGTGTAAGGCACACGGCGCCATAATGTGCACCAATGATATCAATACAACTGCTGGATCGCTTACCTAATGGGCAAAAAGCGTTCCAGAAATTCAAGTAACCAGGAACGACTAGTCGATTACTTTCTACCCACTGAGGCAGTTGTATTTAAGGCTGTAATTTCGGGAACGCGAATGGAGCTGCTTTCTGCTCTTGGGTGACGATCCAGGAGTTGTATAGATATCATTGGGAGGATGTGAGGGGGATGGGGGGGAGTGATAGTAACCAGGAATTCTAGTCGATTACTTTCTACCACTTTGAGCCTGTAATTTCGGGAACGCGAGGGAGCTGTTTTCTGCCCTTGGGTGAGCGATCCAGGAGTTGCATTGATATCTATCCGCACATTCCTTTTTACCTCAGCAGCTCAGCCTCTTCAGCCTAGCTGCTGAGTTGATTCTTAGCATCGCACATGCGCATTTAGATGTTTTTCATAGCCAAGAAGGAACGATTTGCTGAAAATTTGCTGAATAAAAATGCGATCAGTAAATTAAAAAATCTACTAGAAAATCCTAACATTTTAAAAATTAATTTATTCTTTAAATTAATGATTTCTACAATTAATTTAAGTGGCCAGCTTTCATAAAAAGGCATAAGGTAACGTAATTTAAATCTTACTGGCTTTACTCTTAGCCTTTTCCTTACAACTAACTTCATCCATGGGCGCCGCCATCTTCTTTCAGCCTTCCTCAGCATTTGTAAGCACCTCTTTGATATGCTTAGTTTGCTGTGATTTGGCTGAGGCAAATGTGACGTCACAACTTGCTCAGCTAAAGCTTAGCATAGCATAAAGGAATGTCTTTTCTGAGCTTGGCTGAAAGCGGCTGAGCTGCTGAGGTAAAACGGAATGTGCGGATTGATGTGCACACGCCGACGCGGCAAGCAGAAGATCCCGTTTCACGGTTTAATACATAGGGCTGTATATCGCAGAAGTTGCAGTAGCAGTTAATTCTGCTAACGGCCCTTGTATATTGCTGTCACTGTTATCAAAATCGCAGTCGTCACTATCGGTCTTGTTTCATATTCTTAGTCCATTGCGATGCCAAACTGACAACTAACCGATAGCGTCCAATGTGTGACGTCACGATTTCGAAACTCCTTCGCACTTCTTCCCAACTTGTGATGTAACAGTTGCCGAAACATGGCGCCAGTGTCGATCGCGGGGGGGGGGGGGGATGGATTATTTGTCTATATTAAAATAAATTAGCAATTTTGAGTTCGAATTGAAAATTTTTATACATGCTACATTGTTATTGAGACCTTCATCTTTTATTTTAAATAAAATTGTTTTAAGTGTGGAGTTTACCTTTAACAATACAACCGGACAGAAAATATCGTCGAATTTCTTTGAATGAAGTGAATGAGAAGTTTTACATATCCTAAGGATCTGCATGGGATATACTGCATGAGAAGCTTGGATACTACAAGTCTGTTCGTGTTGGATTCCAAAAAGTCTAACACCAGAAGAGACCGGCAACAGAATGGCGTGCAGTCTGCAACATCTGCAGCAGTACAGGGTGTTGCAAAAATATACAGGACAGTACTGCTGGATAGCCTATCCTCTTGCTTCAGGGGGCGCTTCATAAAATGATAATTGGAAAATTTTATTTTGTTAACCTATTTACGCCGAAATTGGTAAAAATGAAAATTGAGACTCTGTACATCTTAAATTTATACTCTGTACATGTAAAGACAAAAAATAATTTACAAAGACATAAAAAATTACAAGAATATAATTAAAAAGGGACTTAAAATTAATAAAATTTAAAAGGTTACTAAATAACAAAGCTTCTAACAGCCCAAGTAATCTCAAGGCCACTGTCCTGGCAATAATTTTCACATCTCGTAGAAACGGACTTCATTAGTGACTCGGCACTTGCTTAAAAGGTGACAATATGAAATAACGATGAATAATTTTGAATTTTGAAGGTCTTGAAGAATTTGAATTTTGAAATTAAGGTCCAAAAAGTCCGAAAAGTTCACAATAAAAATTTCGATGAAAGAAAACGCAGTCCAATTTCATAATACTTAAAAATTAAACATGCTCCATGATAACTTAAAAATTAAAATTAAAAATTAAGTAGTGACTAAG
Organism: Rhysida immarginata; assembly: GCA_023313115.1. NCBI lineage: Eukaryota > Metazoa > Arthropoda > Chilopoda > Scolopendromorpha > Scolopendridae > Rhysida > Rhysida immarginata. The sequence continues at coordinate 12,510,493 of JAHWFO010001556.1, read as the reverse complement.
TAGTGATGTCAGTTCCTGGCCCATTACCTAGCGATTCCAAACTTAGATTTTATTTAAAATTATATGCTGTCGTCAAATAGATGTAATTTTTTTAGGCTATGTCTTTGTAAATTATTTTTTATGTCTTTACATGCTACAGAATATAAATTTAAGATATGAAGCCTCAATTTCCATTTTTACCAATTTCGGCATAAATGGGTTAACAAAATAATATTTCCCAATAATCTTTTTATGGAGTGGCCCCTGAAGCGAGAGGATAGGCTACCCAGCAGTACTGTCCTGTATATTTTTGCAACACTCTGTACAGCTAGAAGGAAAATGCGTTTCTGAATAGCTTTGTCACAGGAGATGAGTCCTGGGTCTTGCACTTCACACTTAAGCCTAAAACTGCAACCATAGTATGGAAACATTCACATTCTCTGGTTCGCAAAAACTCAAAGTTTCTCCTTCAGCTCGGAAGATTATGTTTACAGTTTTTTTGGGATATGCAAGGCATCCTAATATTAGAGTTCCTACCTCGTGGGTCAACCGTGAACGCCGCTACTTATTGTGAAAGGTTGACTACTTAATCCTGAATTGCGGCGCGCTATTCAGGATAAGCGACGAGAAAGAGGATACAATGTTCGACTTCAAGACAATTCACGCCGCATATGGCCAATGTCGTCAAAGGAAATTCTGGATCACCCAGCCTACAGCCCGGACTTAGCGCCCTCGGACTATCACTTCTTTGGTCCCATGAAGGGATTTTCTGAGTAGTCAGAAGTTTGAGATTGACGAGGAATTCAAATCTACCGTGCTGTATTCACAGCCGACGGGGTTTTATGAGCGGGGTATTCTGAAACTGGTGCAGCGTTGGGATAAATGCCTAAATCGTCAAAATGCCTATGTGGAAAAGTAAGATAAAGAGGTGCACTTTCCGCTGCATTTAATTGTTTACCTGTATATTCTGTAATTTTCTTTGAAAGAAATAAATGGTGTTACTTTCTGATAGCTCCTCTTAGGAGTTTCTAAAATAAAGAACCACAGGAAGAAAAAGATAAAGCAAAGCACTCATTATTTTACTCGTTCCTTTTTAGTGTCGTCATCTTTATTTATAAAACGAAACGAAACGATGCCCAAATCGAGATGTTCTAAAAAAAAATTATGCATGATTTTGTTAAGTTTTTTTTCAATCGTTTGTAAACAGTTCAACGGTTCTCCTTGAATTCTTAAACCAAGGGTTCCATCGTTGTTTTTGAAAACTTACTCTGCATTTAAAAGATTTTTTTTATTAAAGAAATGACCTCGATCACTCGAAAGGAAAAAAAAGAAACCAATTAGATATCAAAATTAAAGAACATGAATGAAAGTCTAAATGAATGAGCAACCCTCGAAGAGATTTTTTTTGCTTGTATTTTTTAATTCACCTCATTTATGTTATTGATTTGAATTTTTTTTCTTCAATATCTTTTTGCACGTATTTTTTGTTTCGTTTTTGCTCATTCACTTTTATCTTTACAATAATGATTGAATGAAATGAAAAATTTTCTCTTTTACTATCGGCAATTTTTCAAACTGGAGTGCTTTTATCTATGATGGAATAGTCTCTTATTTTTTTTGGTGAAGACAGAAGTGTTGATATTGAGGTCTTAATGAGAACTACCTACAAGGTACATAATACCGTTCTCTGCATCTCATCCTACTATTTTGAAGTGTTTTATCAATTTTTCTTCACATGCGGATTTTCAGAATAATAATGTACTCACTCCCTCGATGGAGATTTAGATAATTTTATTGGCTTATATTGATTTGAATTTTACTATAAGCGAATTTAATAACTTTGCTAACTCTAAATAACATTTTCATGACTTAGTCATTTATTTTTTAATGCAATGTCTTCGAAGTCGCATACATCTCTTTCTCTAAAATTGTCGGTGATGAAACTTAGAAGTATCCAGCTTTAGATTACACGGGCATGATGCATTTATCTTTTAAGGCAGACCATCTTTTAAGATTTTTAAATGTTTTATTTTTTAATGGTCCTCTGTTTTATTTATATTTGAATTTACGTAAAAAATATTTAAATAAGAGTCCAGAAAGTATACTTTTTGTCTAAGAGTACTTAACTGATTTACATTAATATGGACGACAGAGTAAGAAGATAGGTCATTATGTATATACATTTTACAAGAAATTAATCCCAAGGAAGGTATAGGAAAGTAGCGGAAGCCCTGAGTTCATCTATTTTTACTCCTTCATCTGCACTTTTTAACCCCTTCGAACGTAGTATTGAGAAAAAAAAAGAACCCTATCTTCTTTCCTGTCTCATAATTTTCGATCGAATGATATATCAGATGGCATTTGTTGCCTTAGTTCTAAAGACCAAGTGACTGTCAATTACATAGATCACTTGGTCCCTCTAACTTCCACCCCTGTAATTCCGACCCCAGTGGGCCAATCAAAACCAAAGTAAATAGTGAAGATTGACATGTCCGTAGTAAGTTAAATCCCGAATTTCAATCTTCTGCCTCAAAAAATGCAGAAATTATGAAGGGGGGCAGATCTATGTACGGACAGACGGACATTGTAAAAACCAATAAGTAGCGCCATTCTTCCGCTACTTAATAAAATTAAAAATCACCAATTATAAGTTCTGATGAAGTTTTGTATGGGAACTGAAGTTTGAAGAACTGGATTGAAAATATTTGATGGTTGAACTTGAAGGACTGGATAAATGTGGTTGTTGGTGGATGATGTTCTCAAAGTTGTGGAAGATTGTAGCTTGATGCTTGGAAATTCTGTTTATTGAAAATTTTGGAGGAACTAGTCTTGGATAATGTCTTAGCTGCATGTATTTTGAATCATTGCAATCACTACAAGACACCATCTATTATCTATGTGAAATAAATAAATTTATCAAACTATCCATCGAATTTTGATAACTTGAGATAATACGAGAGAGTAAATTATTTCAGTATTTCCTACTAGAGAATTATCAAGGAACTGTGGCTTCCCCATAAATCATCCAGTAAATCAAACTGGAAAGAAGAAAGCGTGTTTTTTTGAACGTTTGGCAATAAAAGACGAGCTTGTTTTTTCCGTTCCAATTAGACGAAAATAAACGTCCCAACCTTATATTCGACTCTAACATCTACATTTCAGTACTGGGCTATGAACTAATAATTTCTAGCATTGGAAGCAACAATTTCAACCCTTCCCTTATTTGACCCGTCCTATACCGAAGGATGATTTGCATTCTAGGTCAGTTATCAACGAAAGTAGACGAGATGAATTTCTGTAGTTTATCGAACTGTTTATCGCAAAGTGTTTCATGGCTACCGGAAGTGGGGGTCCCTCGAACAACGTCAATTCTTTTTTATGACACGACGACCGGTGGGAGATGGACGGAGCCTGTCGAAGGCCGAAGGAGAACTCGACCTTGCCGACTCCGTTCAACAGATCTGATACCGATAAGACAAAGACGAAACCAGTTCATGAACCCTTCACTTTTCTCCAATCAAAGATAACAAGAAAGCGAATTTTGGCATAAAGGCAAAAAGAATGGTCATGATCATTAAGGAAATGAGACACCTCGTCGAAATTACTCAGTGCCAATTCTATCGATTATATAGCAAACTTAGCTGTTTCCCGTAGGGAAAAGCATTAACAATCTTCAATTCAGCAATTTGTATGTTGAAATCAGGCATTTTTCTTTCAAGTTTATTTTGAACGTGGGCGACGACATAGGAGACAACCTGTTCCACTTAATTAAGCTAATTTTTTTGCTGTTGTTGTTTGTAATTTTTTCTTAATTTATTTTTTATCTTGATGAAAAGTTTCTGCAACTGTTAAGTTTTGCTTTTTCATTAATGGATGAATATATAAATTGAGATTATATAATTATTTAAAATAATGAAATTTACAGTAGAATAATGCCGATTTTTTTTCTAAATAGGCCGTTATCACCATGTACTTTTTTTTTTGTTGTAATATAATTCTTTTCATACAAATTTGACACCCTAACAGCTATATTCAGCAGAAAAGATAAGTCAAACATTAACATAGTTTTCATTCAGTATCTCTGATTTAGAAATTTTTTAACTACGAAATATCTGCAATGCTAAGACAAAAGATTCTTATCTCAATTTTTATTCCTTGATAATCAATTTAAAAAAATAGTATTTTTAGAAAATTGTGGAGCACGTTAGTAATGCAAGAATAGCTTATCAAAGAATTTCGTAGCTACCTAATTTGATAACGAACACTGCATTTCTGTTGTGTGAAGTCAACAAAATAAAAAACAAAAAAAATTATCCTCATCCGATTAATTTTTTTATCTTTGCTCTTTCCTATTAAATGTCATACATATTTAAACAGCATCCAATAAAGAAGTCACAAGAAGCATCTTTTTTATACAACATTGCAATTTCAGTGTTGCAATTTTTTAGTCTAATAATAATTCTCCTCTTCATTGGTACTAACAAATATCAAGGGAACGGAGAGTTCCCCTACTTGAAATTGAAGAAAAAAAATCAATTAATTATATTTAACCCAATGCCAACTTTATTAGAGCGAACATTAGTGTATCCTTCATTATAACCTTCAGCTTTCTGCATCTTAGGATATCTAGAACAAAGTTAACAATTGATAAGATTAACGAAACTAATAGATTAATAAATTTAAATATTTCTTAAATTAAAATAGGAAATCATCTGTTCAATCCATCAATTACATTAAGCAACAAATTTTGATTAAATTTTTGATTCTCAATAAATAATGCCTGTTTCTGGTTTTGACACAGAAAATATGTTTTTAAAAAATTTATAATTCTTCAATTTTTAGAATTTCCGATTTGAACTTCTTATTGATCAGAAGTTATTGATAAAAGCCTATGAATTTATGAGCTGCTCAGTGTTACTAAAAATATATTTTTCGTCATCTCACTTGGACTTGTCGCCTCCAAACTTTGATGTGAACCTACCAGCATAATGAACGGTTTCATTAAGACTTTCCTACTATCGATACCAAGGAAAGCGTAGCCCATCCTACTTAAAGTTACTAATGGATACTGACAAGAGAAATCAAAGAGGCTGTATAAAAGAGAAAGTCATCGTATAAGAATTTATTCTTGGCAAAATAAAAACTGGTTATATAGGGTGTTGCAAAAATATACAGAACAGTACTGCTGGGTAGCCTGTCCTCTCGCTTCAGGGGCCACTTCATAAAATGATATTTGGGAAATTTTATTTTGTTAACCCATTTACGCCGAAATAGGTAAAAATGGAAATTGACACTTCATGTCTTAAATATTTATATTCTGTAGTATATAAAGACATAAAAAATAATTTACAGTTGATTAAAAATATACACTCCTTTTAATGGAAAATAGAATAACATAAAAATATATACTCATTTAAGCAATTGTATATTACTACAACTTTTACTCTTATAGAAAATAATTTACAAAGATATAAAACAATTACATCTATGGACGACAGCATATAATTTTAAATAAAATCTAAGTTTGGAATCGCTAGGCAACGTGCCAGGAACTGACGTCACAACTTAGTTTTCTTGTTAAGTGAATTGTTAGTATTTTATTTTTAAGTTATCGTGGAGCATATTTAATTTTTAAGTATCATGAAATAATTGGCTCCTTATTGGACTGCATTTTCATTTCATCGAAATTTTTATTGTGAACTTTTCGGACTTTTTGGACCTTAATTTCAAAATTCAAATTCTTCAAAACCTTCAAAATTCAAAATTTTTCATCATTATCATCGTTATCATTTTATATTGTCATGTTTTAAACAAGTGCCGAGTCAACAATGAAGTCTGTTTCTAGGAGATGTGAAAATTATTGCCAGGACAGTGGACTTGAGTTTACTTGGACTGTCAGAAGCTTTGTTATTTAGTAATCTTTTACATTTTATTAGTTTTAAGTCCCTTTTTAATTATATTCTTATAATTTTTCTGTCTTTGTAAATTATTTTTTATGTCTTTACATGCTACAGAATATAAATTTAAGATAAGAAGTCTCAATTTCCATTTTTACCAATTTCGGCGTAAATGGGTTAACAAAATACAATTTCCCAATTATCATTTTATGAAGCTGCCCCTGAAGCGAGAGGATAGGCTACCCAGCAGTACTGTCCTGTATATTTTTGCAACACCCTGTACAGGGTCAGGCAAAAATTCTGACATAAGGAGAAGAAATTTGTGTGTTAAACACTGAACTAGTATAATTCAGATTTGAAGCGTTGTTAAATAGATGTGGTAAGTAACTCGCTCATTAATTTAATTGAACTGAAAATTCTCAGATGCGTAAGAAATGTCTTAAGCTTAGTCTATTTATCTTATAGATACGGTAGTTTAGAGCACACTTTGCAAAGTTATTGAAGACCAGTGTATTGTTTGCCATTTCAACTCGCATAAAATGAAACTATGGAATTTGTCAATACGAAACCACCACTGCTTGTTCATTCCGCTATCAATTGTGATTTCATTCGTTAATTTGGATTGGGCATTATAAAATATGCATATTTTAGGGGACGTTTAAGACGAGAAGAAATGAGCGGAATTGAGAGGGAAATAGTGACACGGAGAAAGTGAACGACTGACAGAAAATCGGTGATCGGCAATAAATTATTAAGTGTAATAAGAATTTGACAATCACTTTGGATTCGATCTGCTCGCTCATAACAAAGATCCAGATAGGAAAGATTACGTTAAATAAGCAGGACTAATGTTTAAAAGAAAGAATTTTTTATTGCAAAAAGAAACTTTGCAACAGTTAGAATTTAATGAATAGAGATGGAATAATGATGATTGACTCAGCCCTAAACGCGTTTTCGTATTAGGTTCTACCTGCAACAATAAGAAGTTTTTCTTATTTATACTTGTGCAACATGGAGCCAAGCTAATCGTATGAAATTTTTTATTCCAATTGAATCATTTTAAATGCAATCAACAGAAGACCTCAAATAATATTTCCTTAGGCCTGTAATGCATTGTAATAAAAAAAAAAGAAATCTGCATGCGTTTCATTAACGAATAAGTAATTATTATTAAGGAAAAGGAACATTGAAAGATCAATAAATAATTAATTTTCACCACCACCATTAAATTATGATATATCGAGCTAACGTTTGACAACTTTTAATACGTGAAGTGTGCAGAACTTCAAACTATTTTCGTTAAAAGATAAGAACCAGTTAGTTGGTCCGAATTAACAAAAACTTGTCCTTTTCGTCCTTGTTGATTAGATTTTAGAAAAAATTAATCTGTTAATGAACGTGACTCGTTCGTCTAAGACGACGGCGTCGGAGGCGACAATGATAACGAAATTGTTCATTTTCTGTACGGTATTTTTTTTAATCGTAATTTTTCTCTTTTTTGTTCAACTGGTTTCTTTCGTTTCCAGTAATAAATAAATTACCGAGTCAACGGCGATCTTCTCGCAACGTTGCCACATTGGTGTCGGCTATTGGTTGGACTCGTAGGCGATCGCCGTCACCTTGAAGGGCCCACCTTCTCCTGCCCACCCTTTCTATATTCATTTTCTTTTAAATATATATATTCATCATCCACTCTTTAAGACTAAACTGGGTAAGGCAACAGCGAACTAAAATTAAATTTTAAAAAAAGGATAAGAGATAGAAGAATGATAGAATGGCGAGGGGAATTTCTTCATTGTCACGAATCGATTGAAACCACTCCCACACGTGGGTGAGTTAAGAGGAGAGGCCACTGTGAAAATATGAATGATGGAACAAAAACGAGGAAGAAAGATGTATTTTTATCTCTTTTGCACTTTTATGTTGATAGCACCATATAAGAAGCAAAATAAATTTACAAATAAAGCTTATTCTCCATTGTATTCTAACCGCGATATGGCAAACACTAAAAGGTAGTGTTTACTTATTGCATTTACGAATTTCATGCACTTCAAATTTATTAATGTTTCACTCGAATAAGTTTTGCTAATTATATAACTGTTATAAACTTTAAGGACAAATAAGGACGAGAGCGATAGGTTAATTTTTTGAATCTAGAAATTTTTCTTATTCGAGATTACCTGTGTTACATTGATTGATAAAGGATTTGTTTTTTATAAAGATGCTCCCCTTTTGTTTGCTTATTGAAATTAAAAAAAAAAGTTATATAAAAAAGTTAATGTCGGAAAAAATCACTATTAGGAGGATAGCTGTAAAAAATATTTTTTTCGATAGTAAGGTTAAAAGCAGATTATGTATGCTGGCTAATTGAATTGACGACAGGTGCATCTTCAGCTTAAACTTACTAATCACGATCACATTTTAAAATATAACAACGGTAATTGAAGAATATTGTAATATATCATGAACTTAGAAACAAAAAGCACACGTATAAATTACATTATTAATATTTTTCCATCACGTGAAATGATTTTTTCTCCTTTAATTATAATCCCATCCATTGAAGGGGTGGGGGAACGAGTCGTCTCCTGCTCTATTCTTTAAATCGATTGAGTCTCTGCCCTAGTCGTCCCTACCGACTACGAAACTTTAATGGAAGGTTTAAAAGCCTGTCCATGTCTCATTGCGATTATCACAGCGAAAGCGTGGCTAATTGAACGGGGATTCTAATAAGCGCCGAGTGGAATCGAAGCCTTTGAAAATTAAGGCTATGTGTTGGTGAAAAGAAAGAAACGCACTTTTCAGAGAATAGTTTCCAAAAAGCGATATTAAGCAAAAGTTTCTGAAAGAACTTGAGAACTTTGAAAAATATTGTTAAGTTAATCTATCTGCAATTTTTGATTTGAGCTTTAAAAATTACATGAAATAATTGCTCCCCACCATTGATTTAAATGATTATGGAAAAGTATTAAGAACTGCAGTGCCTCTACTGATAAAAAGTCGATTGGTTTTTAAGTTAAATTAATAAATTCAAAATCAGGAACTTCACAAAGAATATAAAACTAAATCCAACGTTTCTCGGGTAAAAGAGAAAGGGTTAATGCCAATGTTAATCAATCTTCATGACTGATACATGCAAATAGTTACGGCAAGCGACCTTGTAAGTATCCTCTCAGCGGCGATCACTAACTGAAGACCTCCCACGAAAAGGGATCTAACTGCCAAAACAGACTTATTTAAAAAGTGATGAAAATGGTAAATAATATACATATCGCATATTGTACTATCTTGTATTTACTATCAATTACGACGTATGAAAAACATTAGAAAGCATCATCGCTTTGTGGAAAATGGATCTATGTGCAACAAGATGGCAGCTTCCTCAACGGCAGCTTCTTATGCCGGCGCATGGGATAATCTCAAAAACATGGTAAAAAGCGAAAGAAAAATGTAAATATAACAAACATAAAGTTCTAAAGGACTGCAACAGTAGTATCAAGCAAGAAAATGGAAGCGGATATCACTTCAAATTCATCCAGAGCAGGTAAGATTATGAAACATGAAAAATGGATTTAAGTGCGCTTAAAATTAGCATGGTCTGTTATTTACTGTCTGTAAATGTAGAAAACAAATATTATGAAAATATAAACTACATGCTACTTCATTTTATATTTACATATTATTATTAAATCTTAAACAAATATATATACAAATGTTAAAATATAGTATTAATATGTAAAATTAATCATTTAAGAATTGCATATACAGAGTGTCCCATTTAACCTCACAAATCAAGGTAACTCGAAAAATACGCATCATAACAAAAAATAAAAATATGCGTGTTGAATATTTTAAAAAAGCTATCCAGTGATACCAAACTTGACCCCCCCCCCCCCCAATCAAACTTCAATGCCCTTGTTGATTCGTGCTTCAAATGACTGTACACACCTCAAAAGCATGTCTGGTGTAATTGCGGCGCAAGCATCCCTTTTCGTTGTATTATGTTTTCGCGATTTACAGGTGCTTCTTTATAAACGGCATCTTTTAGGTAACCCCACAAGAAAAATTCTGGGGAGGTAAGGTCTGGCGATCTGGATGGCCAGTGCACCAGTCTTCCTCTACCGATCCAGCGATTATTATAATCCCGATCTAATACCTCACGTGCTACTAACGAATAATGTGCTAGACAACCAATTTGTTGAAACCACATGTTTTCTCGCACTTCCAATCACAGGTCTTCAAGCAATTGTGGTAGTTCGTCTTCAAGAACGTTTCGGTATTTGTTACCATTCAGATTACCGTCACTCAGCATATGGTCCGATAAGTTTATCGCCAATTATTCCACACCAAACATTAATCGTCCAAGGACTGCTGATGGTTTACTTCTTCAATTCAGTATGGGTTTTCTACATTCCGATAATGCATGTTATGACGGTTAACCTACTGTGGTTCGTAAATGTTGATTCATCAGAGAATAGTAGTACTGACAAATATCAGAACCTCCCCTCCAAACACACATATATACTGCGATCGAAAGACCGACCCTGCCTCGTTCAAAGGAAGGCAGAGGTCTTGGTGACATAATTTGATTTAGTCCTTTAGAGAATTATTTCATTCTAAAAATTCCAAATTTAGGGCTTATTATTGGTAGAAATAGGATTAGCAATGGTCGACTAATGATGATATAACAATGTATGACGTTTCCGTTATCAGGCAAACGAAAAATTGCTGATTTTAAAATCCAAGATGGAGACAATGAACGTTGCATTGTTACTCGGACTAAGATGGTCAGGTGATTTTTCCGCGTCAGGGCAGCACCACCTATACCCTGTCTCAGGTTTAGTTGAGAGTGATGTCACGAGTGAAACAGTTATAGTTCATCCGCATGAAGAAATAGTTCGAATAATTTTTTATATAAAAAGTTCAAAATTCTTTCTGCAGTCATATTTCATATTTTTCTTCTCGATATAATAAAAAATTGGCGGATAGAGAAGCCATTTGATGAAATTTAAAAAAAAACAAAAACAAAAAAAAAACTAAAATTAAAATGAAGTTGATCTGTAGTCGAGATTATTTGATTGTAAAATGAAAATGGCGGTGTCTTGTTCCTATGTGAAGAACTAACGTGAAAGAGATGTGTCAGAAATCGAAGATGATAGAGTTTACACGAAGAGGATTAAAATATTTTAAACATTAACTTTAAAAAAAGATATCGGACAGATACTATTCGACTAATCTACTTCGAGAAGCCACGTGATTACAGGACGGTCTAGCGTAGTACAAGTCTAACGGCGGAAGGATGCGATGTTGTGCACTATGCCCGGTAAACGACGTCGTTCCGTGACGTCACTCTCAACAGAAGGCCTGCGCACAGAAACGTCTTACATTGTTACATCATCATCAAACGGCCAAATTTAGGGGTTATGATTGGTAGAAATACGATTAACAATAGCCACTTTAGTGTGATGCAACAATGTATGACGTTTCTATGCCCAGGCCTTCTGTCTAGGTGGTGTTGGCCAGGGCCTGCCTTTCTCGTGGGCTACGGTGTTACATCACCTACGGAGGGTATTGTTAATCGTATTCCTACCAATAATAAGCCCAAAATTTGCCCTACCGTAGGTGAGGTAGCAATGTATGAGTTTTCCGTACACAGGCTTTCTCTCTAGGTGGTATTGGTATGACCCGTTGCCCTGGTGCGAACTGATCGAATAGCAGCAAAGTATTATCATCCGCTATGATCGACAGAATTTGACCTTTCCCAAAGCACCATCAATCGATGACACCACCAATTCGGTGTTGTGAACAGGCGATATCAAGAAGTTCCCCATAAATTGACTCCTAACCAGACACAATAACGAGTGGATCTTTGCAAATACCTGGAAGGCCAGTTTTTAACGTTGGATTGTGTGGGGATGAAAATTGGACTACAGTATTTCATAAACCCGGATTAGGAAAATCAGGGTGCGGGCCATAATCCCGACAGCGACAATCCCGACACCCAAAATCCCGACGACCAAAATCCGACAAGCCACGATCCCGAAAAACCGAATTCCCGACAAACTACAATCCCGCAAAACCGAATTCCCGAGTTATATGTTTAGCTTTATTAATATTTTTAATTTATTTTTATTATTAAAAAATGTTTATTAAAAATATTCAGTAAATTGCGATTCAATATAATATTTATTAATTTTGTTCATCAAATAGCCACACACAAAACTTTAACATCTGCAATCAAAATGAGACGTTATGTGTAATACCACGAAGATAGTCCATCAATGGTCGGTTTACTCTGTGTCTAAATACCGCCATAAGTCTTCTCCCTCTGTCGAGTACAGTTCTCTTTGGAGTAGGACATGGCTGACCGCGAAAAATACTTTCCACTTCTAAATCTACTCGTTGTTGTTCTTTTTTGAAACTCTTGTATAATTTTGAAACGACCAACATGACTGGCCGGCCAGGTGGCCGAGAGGGCTAGGGCGTAGGCTTTCTAGTTCTCGAGTCCGCCTGGCCGCGGGTTCGAATCCCGCCGTGGGCATGGATGTTTGTGTTTGTCCTGGGCTGCGTACTGTTATAAATTGTGTAAAAGGCGCAAAATGACCTTTGTAGTTGACGCTAAAATTTCTAGAACCTCCCCCTCCCAACATGACTGCGGCCAAGCAATGTCTCCCATCTCCTGTGCCAGGCTTCTACGGCATTCTGAGTACGTGGAATGCCAAGCTCAATTGAATCTGCGACACTCCACAGTGCGGGTGGAAATATAGGCGGAGAACGTATAACTTGTCCACGATTTTGGCGTCCTATTCTCCCGTGAATGTAATTTTCTTCCAGCCAGTTCACTACATCGATAGATTCGGAAGGCAGCTCAGCTTTTAAGATGTCAAATGACGCTGGAATTTCGTTAGCTGGATATTGGAAGAAACAAATGGGAAGCCTGGAAATGAATTAGAAAACGTGGTAGGATAGGACAAGAAAAAGGACCAATGATAAAATTGTACACATACAGAATCAAAATGACAGAATTACTGAAAAAAATGACAGAATTACTGAAAAAAAATGCTACAGAATTAAGGATGTTCAAGACAGAATTAAGGATGTTCAAGACAGAATTTAGGATGTTCAAGAGTGGTGGAATAGAAATGCAGAGGCCATTAGGTGTGCTGGCAGGAAAATCTTGGGGGAAACAACAGGAAAATTCTGGGAAAACAAGGAGAGTTGGTGGTAAAACCAGGAGGTGCAGGCACAGTACAGGAGAAGATTTCCTACTCAGATTTCCTACTGCAGCATGGGCTGGTTGCCGTGAACTCTCCAGATAGTGCACCCACCTTTTTCTCCACTAATGGTTGCAGTTGGATCGATCTGACTTGCCAGCGGAACCTAAATCTTTTCAACTGGCAGGTTCACGAGGAAGAATCCCTAAGTGACCACATTTGAGATCAACCTTTGACCCAACTTTCATAATTAACAACAGGGGATGGAACCCCAAACGAGCAAACTGGGCAGCCTTCCGACAACATTTGGCTAAGGCCATCTAGGACCTCCCAGACCCCAGCCTCTGCTCTACTAAAGAGAGTTTTAACAAGGTGGCAGAAGGACTCCGGGTTGCCTGCGAGACAGCCTGCAGTCATTCTATGCCAACCAGAGGGCAGCTGTGTAAGCGATACATTGTGAGGTCAGCAACAGAGATCCTTTCTCACTCCCAACTAAACTTTTGATAGGGACAGAGAGGCGGTCTATTCCTCAGAAAACTGTTAAGGAGGGAAATAATTACACATCTAATACAGCCGACACAACCATCTAAATATTTCCCACCGGACACTAGCCCTCCAACTATCACTCATGCACCCCAGAACAGAGTCTCCCAAGTCAACGACATCACCAACTCCCCAGTCACGGGGCCTGAAGTTCAGGACGCAGTCAGCTTCTTTCATCCCAGGAAGGCAGCTAGTCCCGACGGTATCCCCATTGATGTCTCATTGGCTTCTATGGTGCAATTGATAAACCAGCTTCTCAGGATTGGTTGTTTCCCAAAGATCTGGAAGAGGGGCTTGGTCTGTTTGGTGCCTAAAGACACTAACTCTCTCCGGCCTATATGCCTTATGCCTGCACTGGGTCTCTGCTAGATCGAATCTGTGCTCGTAGGTTATCCTACCAATTGGAGAAGATGGGGATGCTTAACGACAACCAGTTCGGTTTCCGTTCAGAACGCAACACCATCATGGCCGTGAAAAGTGTGCAGGTCACCCTCAACCAAATCAAACAATCAAAGGAACATTGTGTTATCATTTCACTGGATATTTCAAATGCCTACAATAGCCCCAATCACGACAGCATGAAGCACGCCTTACAAGGAATCAATTGTGCAACATACTTAAAAAACATTGTTATGGACTTTCTGGACGAGCGAGAGGTCATCAGTAATGGTATTACCTGGAAGATTTTGATGGAGGGCTGGTTCTCAACGGTAGAGCAATGAAAGGCAAATGCCCACAAGGCATTTGCAGATGATGGCCTCGGGATCCTTTCGGCCTCCTCAGCTATGAAACTTGAACAAATGGTTCCAGTGGTCTGGGAGAGCTGCCAACAATGGGCTCTGAGGTGCTCCCTGGAGTTTAACCTGGATAAGACCAAATGTCTCTTCATTCCTCACCGCCAGCTCATCAGACCTCTAGTTATCAAGCTTGAAGGGAACGTGGTTCCCATCGAAACTTCCCTGAAATACATCGGCTTTATCCTTGAGAAGTCGGGTCTATGGCTAGACCATGTTGCCCACCTGTCTCAGAGAGTCAGGTCGATCGGTAGCAGACTGTTCATCTTTGCAAGCAAATCATGGGGCCTGACCACCAGGGCCAAGAGAATACTATTGCTTAGGATTATCAGGCCCATGCTCCTGTATGGAGCAGAGGTTTGGGGTTTCAGGGCAAAATACAGTCGTATCAGAAACCGCTTCTGGGGAGCTCTGCGCCCCTTCCTGTTGGCCCTTGTAGGAGCATATCGCACCACTGCTAATGAGTCCCTAAGCATCCTGGCAGGGTGTCCCCCACTTTACTTGGAAGCAGAAGCTCGCTACAGGGTACAACTAACACGGAGTAATGATTACCTGGGATATGAGCCACCTCTATCAGCTGCTGAGTCGAGACCTCCCTGGACCTACACTACCATCCGATACACAGTTGGCTATCTCCTAAATACGAGGCTGACTTGGAAATATACACAGATGGATCACACGTAGGTGAAAATACTGGAGGGGCTTTTGTGGCTTTTAGAGGCAAGGACATTATAGGACAATCCTCCTTCAGCCTTCAGCCCACCTGTTCTGTCTTCCAGGATGAAGTGCAAACCATCTCTGAAGCTCTACTGCGGCTGGCAGAATTCAAGGGAGCAGGCCACGACCGTATAGCCATCCTCTCAATAAGACCACCACTCTGGTAGTCCGCTCTGATGGCTATTGTCAGCAATAAGACCACCACTAAACAAGTGCTAATTGCTCAGCAGATTTTATCGAAGGTGAGGCAGCGCTTCGAAATTTCCTTGGTCTGGGTGAAAGCCCACATAGGAATACCTGGCAATGAGGCAGCAGGCAGAGCAGCAAAGAATGCTGCCCTGGCCTTTCCCACTCGTCTCAACTCAGAGGTCCAGCCCTCCTTCCAGAGCTACAAGAAAACTTTACGCTCAAATTTTATCATGACTTGGCAGGAGCAATGGTCCTCGAGTGTCAAAGGTAGACCTGTATATAATAATATTCCTAAGGTCTCAACGGTCATGCTGAATCTGTCTTCGTATGCGGTCCAGTTCATTACAGGTCATGGACCATTTTTACAATACCTGCAGAGGTTTAAGCTAAGGGAAGATGACCCCTTGTGTCCTTGCGGCAAGGGGTCACATAACCCGGACCATATTTTGGCGGACTGTGAAGACCCAGTCATTGTAAAAGCACGGGAGGAGCTGCATGCATCACTCAATAGAAAGGGTTACGCCATTCCTTACCAGAAGCAAACCTTGATGAGTGCCAACCTGTTAACAGACCTAATGCAGTTTGCGAAATCTGCAGTCCTTGCTCACTCTTTCTGAAAGGGGGCTATTCCTCTAGTATTACTTTCTTATTGGAATCACTCAGTATTGTAATAATTACCAATATTTAGGGGGTAATATTTCATTAAGATATACATTTGTTTAAGTGTGTATATTCATGTTATAACGCCCCGGCCTAATTTTCTTTCGCTGTATAGTGATCGTGATTCATCCTTTGGAAAACTATCTGTTACGATTATATTATTGCTATGAAAATTATTCGCCAATAAATACAAGTAGAAGAGACATTTAATCGATAGTTTCTTAAATGTGATGATTTGAATTGTTGTGGAACACGCTTGCCAAAAATGAGAAACAATGACAATAATGTTAAAGTGCGAGAGTGCGTTTTCGGCTGTTTTTTTTCCTTTCGGCGAGAGGGCTGAGAAAAAATCAGTGTTAAGATTGGAACGACGAGGCTGGGGAGAAAAACTTTTGCCTTCCGTTAGGGAAGAAGTCCTTTTTGCAAAATGAAAAGGGATTCTAGTCGATGAAGTCGGACTTGACGCTACCAGTAGAAGGAGTGCAAATTGGTGGAAACGACGCCTCACTCCGTACTCTTGAATTTCACCTGGGAAGCCTTTTCGGCGAGATAATCCAGGAATTGTTGCAGAACGCCGGCGGCGCTCTGAAATCGAAGTTTGTTCGCCTCGAGAATAGATGAGTATCATTACCGAAATATGTTATTATCAATTATAAAAAATAGCACATGGTTTACGCTATTTGGAGTTTGTTTTTTTGTTGTTCTATTTTTGTCAATATAGAATCACTGCTCAACCATTGGGCCAGCAACAATTGGCAACCTGTATAGCTGTTTGGAAGTTCGGACGTTGTCGCAGCTCCAGTGAACGTCCTCAGCGAATGATCATTGTGGTTAAGCTGAATTGTCGTCAGGTAATGGGTGGGTTTTCCCGATACTAACATTCCCTTCGTCCTATCCTTTCCTCCTTTCTTTGCTCCTCCCCCCCCCCCCCCTTGCTGAGAAGTCCAACACGAATGAATACGATAGATATCAATCAGTGGGATGTCGAATGTTGAAGCGGAACATGAGAACTCTATGCCAATTCAAGATCAAGTTGATAGACACCTTCGAGCATATGTGACTCTTTTATGATTAATTTAAAAATAGAACTTGGTTATTGTTAATTTTGTTATTGGGAGAGATTTCACTCTTCCATTCTAGACCTAATTGAATAGCCCAATTTTAAGCTCTATTGAGAACCCTTTTGAAAGTGACAACAATTATAATGGATCAATTTAAAAATGAATTTCAATGAGTGCCAGGGAATCGTTTAAACATTCAATAGGATATGTAATGATTGATATTTTTGAAGGCACTGTAATAGTTAATTTTGATTGTTAAATGGAAGAAATAAATGGGTATTCAATTTTCGTTTACTCGATAGTTAATTGATTTTTACCACCTACACTGCTGAACCCTCACCCTATCATCCTAATTAGTTGGCTCGCCCAAGGGCGCGCTACAATGTATACGTGTGTGTATGTGTGTGTGGGGGGGGGGGTGAATATTTGTATGTATGTTTTTATGGATTAAAAAAAAAGAAAAGGGAGAAAACTGTTGTTGTTAGACCACCCAAATTGTGAGGAATGGCGTTATATGTATATATGTATAGTAAAGGCGACTCGTTTATTGCATTTTTAGATAACTTTCTGTGAGATTCAACATTGCTTGGACAGAATAGTTTTGATTTTTGTGATTGAATTTTCACCGTCGTTGTTACGCAAGGTTCTCAATAAAGGTTTATCCTTCCCTTCATGTGTCTGCCTTATGGTCCCCTGGACTAGGAGGGCAGGGGTATCCCCCCAAACAATCAAAGTACAGGAGAAGAAAAAGGCTAAAAAGAGATGGGACTCAACACATGCCCCAGCAGACCTAGAAGTCTTTAAGATCAAGAATAAGGAGGCAAAGAAGAAAGTGGCACAAGCGAAAGCCAAAGCATGTCAAGAGATGTACGATGACTTAGAAACACCGGAAGGGCAGAAGAAAATATAAAGCATTGCCAAACACAGAAGCCGGACAGCAAAAGATATCACACACATCAAGCAGATCAAGAAAGCCAATGGAGAAATCCTTAGGAACACTGGGGCGATACAGGATAGATGGAAAGGGTACTTTGAGGAGCTACTAAACGTAGAGAATGAATGAAAACACCATGAAGATGGAATACCAAATGAGGGACTGATAACCGACATCACAAGGAGTGAGGTTAAGGTAGCACTGAAGCAGATGAAGAGAGGGAAAGCAGTTCGACCGGATGGACTCCCGGCTGAAGCCTGAAAGGCCCTTGGAGAGGAAGGGCTGGACCTGTTATGGGATCTCTTGGTGAAGATCTACAGAGAAGAGGAGATACCAGACGAATGGAGAAAAAGTATTCTTGTCCCAATCTACAAAGGTAAAGGAGACATCCAAATGTGTGACAACTACAGAGGAATTAAGCTACTGTCACACACCATGAAGATCTTGGAGAGGATCCTGGACAAAAGGCTGAGAGCTGAAGTTAATATTGGGAGTCAACAGTTTGGTTTCATGCCAGGAAAGTCAACCATTGATGATCCACCTGGTTTTCATTGACATGGAAAAGGCATATGACAGAGTGCCAAGACAAGAAGTTTGGAGGAGCCTCAGAGTTAGAAGCGCACCAGAGAAATATGTCAGGTTTATTCAAGAAATGTACGGAGGGTTGATTCAGATAAAATGAGACGACTTTAAACGCCGCGTATGACCTTGACGGAATGTGATTTGCATGACTCGTCCACTATTCAAGGGGATTAGATTTGTATACACTTGTTGCTGTTATTTGGGACATTTCGTGCTAAAACATGGCTTTCAAAATCACAGCTTTTTGGGAAGGGTATACGTTTGGCCTTTCCGACGCTAACTTCAGTCTTTCGTGCATTGTGGAATTATGCAAACGAAATGGTATAGTGGTATCCAAAGCTACTGTGGGTCGAATAATCAAAAAGAACAAATTGCGACCATCTAATGAACGTGGACGAGCAGAGAAGCAGACCAGAAACAAGCCCCAGCCAACACGCCCAGCTCAGGTGGTGCGAGAAATCCGGTCTGAAGTGCTGAAAGAAAATCCCCACACACAGAGAAGTCTAGCCCAAAGGAAAGGTATTTCACAGGCAACAGTCTCCAGAATAATTCATGACAATCTTGGGCTGGAGCGACGTCATAAAGCGCTTACTTGAGCTGGAGCGACGTAGTAAAGCCAAGTCATCTGTGGCTTACTACAGGAAGATGGAACAGGAGACGGGCATACGAGTTATTTCCTTCTCTCATGTGCCTGTAAAATCTCCTGACGCATCACCGATGGATTTCTGTGGTTTTGGTCTCCTGAAACAACGGCTCGGAAGTCGCCGACCAAGAACCGTTGATGGGCTATGGAAAGTGTGTCAGCAGGTGTGGAACGAACTTCCCATGGAGTCCCTCAAACTCAGCCTACTTCAGTGGAAATTACGGTGCCGGGCGATAGTCCAACAACGTGGTTCTCACATCGAACACAACCGATGGTGGCACCATGGTATTACACCATCGTAACAGAAATGCAAAGTCGTCTCATTTTATCTGAATCAACCCTCCGTATAGGAAAGCCAAGACGAAAGTGCGAACCTGCCTGGGAGAAACGAGTAGCTTTGAAGTGAGAGTGGGTCTCCACCAGGGCTCAGCACTGAGTCCTTCCCTGTTCAACATATTGATAGATGTCATATCAGAGAAAGTCAGGGAAAAAGCGCCTTGGAACATGCTCTATGCGGATGATATAGTTTTATGTGCAAGATCTAGAGCAAAGGCCGAAGAAAAGCTAGAGAATTGGAGGAAAGCTCTGGTAGACAGGGGACTGAAAATCAGCAGAAGCAAGACAGAATATATGGCCTGCAACATAGAGACCCAGAAAAACGAGAAGCTGAAACTGATGGAGACAGCAATCAGGAAAGCTGACCACTTCAGATACCTTGGTTCGACAGTTGATGAATGGAAGTGACTAGCAGAATACAGATAGGTTAGAAAAATTGGAAAGAAGTCTCAGGAGTCCTCTGCGATAAGAAGATCCCTGTGCGTTTAAAGGGCAAAGTTCACAGGATGGTGGTGAGACCTGCAATGCTCTATGGAATGGAAACACTCTCTCTAAAAAAGTCCAATATACAAAGGATGAAGGTGGCAGAAATGAGAATGTTGAGATGGATGTGCGGAGTGACACGATTAGACAGGATTAGAAATGAGCGCATCCGAGGGACAGTGAAGGTTACAGAGATTGAAAACAAAATCCAAGAAAATAGACTGAGATGGTTTGGCCATGTAATGAGAAGAGACGACTACACTGGCAAAAGCTATGAACATGAAAGTGGAGGGAAGGAGAAAAAGAGGACGACCCAAGAGAAGGTGGCAAGATATTGTGGACGAAGATCTGAAATCAAAGGGACTCAGAAGGGAGTGGACAGAGGACAGAGAGAAATGTAGAAAGCTCATCAAAAACAGCGACCCCAAAGAAGTGGGAAAAGCTGAAGCTGAAGAAGAAGAACTAAAAAAAAAATGCTATAATCGAACTTCGCATATAAGAGCACTCCCATAAAACATAATAGAAATAAATGGGATTCTGGTTTGTCGGGATAATAGCTGACGGGATTGTGACCTGTCGAGAATTCGGTTTTTCGGGATTGTGGTTTTTCGGGATCGTGCCTTGTTGGGATCGTGGCTTGTCGGGATTTTGGCCGTCGGATTCTGGGTGTCGGGATTATGATCCTAACCCAGAAAATCCATACTCCCTTCCCGACGATCGTCAAACGATGTTCAAGGTGCCTGAGTTTGGCAAAATTTCGATGAGGTTTTGTACTTTGAGCTTGTTCCAGATGGTCATTTTGTGAGCAGTGACCTCTGTACTCAAACTGCAGTGAGTTTGCAAAGTCCAGAAGGCCCTGCACTAGTCATTATACTGACAACGCCGCAGCAGTTACAAACACCAGGAACTTGAGGGAATTGAAGTGCTACCCCACCCTGCATGTAGTCCATTCCCTGAGCCATTCTTCTACCACCTCTTGCGGTCTGTAGTCACTTCTACCACTTCTTGTGATTTAAAATTGTGGAGGAGGTCGAGAACGGGTGCTGAGAGCTTTTTGCCTCTAATCCGGTAGAGTGGTGCAAAAATAGCAACAAACTATAGATTACAATGGAATTTTCGTTTATAATAAAGTCTGTTTTATTTTTGATGTGTATGAATTTCATTATGTAAAAACGTGCAAACTTTTGATTCAATTGATATACAGAATAGGTCAAAAATCAATTTACCATTTAAATTTTTTTTATGATTTTTGATTTTTTTTTATATATGTTATTCTACACTAGCAGAGGACCCGGCGTTGCCCGGGATAATTACGCTTGTAGGTAAACAGAACAACCTCAAAAAGCTAAATTAAACCTCCAAATTGGTTAAATAATAACTCAATCACTGCAATATAGAGCGAAGGGACAATCCATTCTAAGAAAAATCCAAAAGACAGGAATTTACCTCTTCACTGAAAAAATCCATTCTAGGTGATATACCGGGACTTGATTTACCGAAAAAAAATTTTTTAAAGGCTCACAATGGGTGGACCTCTCCAAGGATGCCTTCTAGTCTTAATAATTTTTTACTCACGTAATCTTACTTTAGATGTACACTTGATGTTGTTGCAATTTCCTTTCTTCTTTCGATGTCTTGAAGCAAAAATTGGCCATTCATCACTTTGTGTAGTCGCCGATTCTTCTATTTACTTGCTTACCATTTGCTCAATACAGCACGGAGCTAAAGGACTGTTTCCTCTATCGTCTTTCACTCTTTCTCAATAGTCTGCTAACTCATTATCTCCAGTTACTGAT
The DNA here is from genome assembly GCA_023313115.1 of Rhysida immarginata. Classification (NCBI taxonomy): domain Eukaryota; kingdom Metazoa; phylum Arthropoda; class Chilopoda; order Scolopendromorpha; family Scolopendridae; genus Rhysida; species Rhysida immarginata. The sequence continues at coordinate 12,488,665 of JAHWFO010001556.1, read as the reverse complement.
CATTTTTAAAGATTTTCAAGAAATTGTTAAGTATTAAGAATTCTCTTTTCTAAGAAAAGTCTGAATAACAGGAATTCTATGCATTGAATTCTATATTGCACAAACTTTGCCTTGCATTGTTGGTCATGAGATATATATTGTTGATCCTTGCATAGTGTTGGTGCAGTGACCGCCTTTTTCTTCTTCACAAATACAAGCTCTTTCAATAACATTTTCCATAACTGCGCGCGACATCTCTGGTTGTATCAGGCGAATTTTTCACGAATAATGTTACTAAGTTCACCAATATAAGGTCCGAGATATTATAATTTCCATTTGGGTGTATAATTTCCAATTGAATCCAATTAACATCGCTTGATTATACAAGGTTATTTATCGTTCATATTGCTAGCTAATCAAAAAAACCCTACCAGTTTCATTTTCTTACGAATATTAATTTCACGCCTCTTCAATTTAAAATTTGATTGATCAACATAAATGACAATCTTCCATTTAAATGCGCTTGATTAATAGGTTAGTAGATATTTTAATGTTTATCTTAATGAAAGGACGTAAAGTAAAGCTGTAATACTTATTTTATTGCTGAAAAGTAATATATGAGTCATAAAAGCCGAAAACTAAAATGAAATTTTTACAGATACATGGTTAAAAGCGATGACTCTTTTAAAACATTTAATTTATTTATTCGCTGTGGTCGCCTTTGGAGGAACCCTTAAGTCGCCCGTTTTTGTCTCCTGTTTATCGGCCAACAAAACAAACTTGAATGTAGATTTATTCTCATCTTCCGCTTTCAAAGATTCAATTTGAGATTCAATAGATTCTCGTCCTGACAAAAGATCGTCTGTTGTTAATCTGGTAATTGATCGCCAGCAACATCGGTGACGCCTTTTGGAGCGGAGTCAGCCGTCGTCGTCGCCCCCGTTGTCACTTTCATCGGACGCCGTGTAATGAGGAGTCCTCCACTCGTCTTTCCGAATTTTTTTAATTTTTTTACTTTGAACTTCTGACATGATTTGGACCCTTTCTTAAAAATTTTTTACTTTTTAAAAAATCAAAAAAATTAACGAGAATAATGAAAAGGAGAAAGAGATTTCCCCCTCCAGTTCCCCTCACCTTTCTCTTCTCATTCTACCCTGCCACAAAAACCCATTATTCTTCATTAAAAGAGAAAGTGTCGCCTATGTCTCCTATTTTTTTCCCTTTACTTATAATCTTTGGAGACCTTGCTACTTTGAAAGATCTGACGAGAACTTCATTTCGATTTACATTCGGCTCGTTTTCAAAAAAAAAACAAACTTTTTTTAAAGAACTACCTGTCTTTTTCTTGACTAACTTTTTCAACTCATTTTTTTTTGGCAAGTTTCATGACGCCGATGGATTACTACAATTTATATATATATATATATATATTTCACACTTCACCTCATTAAGGTGTCGTGATATTTATGTTCGAGCACATTCAGGAAAAGCGAAGGGGAGAAACTTCTCATCCTCCAGGGTGTAGGCAGGTTCACTCATTTCATTAAAGATTTAAAATAGTTTATTTTAATTATTTTATATTTTTAAATCGTTGATTATGTAGTCTGTCTTAAAAATTATAGCAACTTTCTTCGTAATCTATGCTGCTATAAAGTAAATTCCGTATTTTGCAGATATATTTTTCACCGTTGGTTTGCCAAAAATGTGCTTTCAATAGAAACCTATCTTGGCGAGCCTACTTTTTAGTTAAATGAAGTTTTATATAAAATTTGTTAATTCCAGCTATCATCAATTCTTAAAATTAAATTTATTTTCATTTCCGATTTAGAGAATCATAAAAGAAATAGATATTTTTGTATGAGTCATCGTTATTCTAAACCAGAGGTCGGCAACCTTTAAAGACAAAGGAGTCAAACCTACCCCAGACAGCATAAAATTTTTTTACAAATAGGATGACTGACAATGAGTAATTTGATAACAAATCATAATTAATTTAGTGTTATTAAGTGAAAAAGACAAAAAAAATCACAAAACAAAGAATTTTACATAACGGCCCCTGCTCTAACGGCCCTCCATTTACAAAGAATATACGATATGCGTCCATTTTTACACTTTTCCTAATGAAAAGATACTTGTATTAATTAGGCCTATAATTAACCATTATACAGGGTGTTTCAAAATTACACCACCAAACTTGGCAAAACGTTAGAGGGAATCAATTTGAACGTCTTTTGTTAATAACGTTTTATTCTAAAATGATTCTGCAGTCAACTGCATTACGTGGATTCAATTAATTAACATGAACGGAAACACTGTTAACCTTTAACACGTTTATTCACATCATTACAAAGAACATTAATTAGACAAGTCAGTAATGTCTTATTACTACATAATGTGCTCGAAATGTCGACCACCTGTTTCAATGCAAGTCTCACATCGTCGTAACATGGAACGGTTGATGCGCTGAAACACTCCATGCATCTCGTTTACCATCGCTGCAGCAGCCACCACACGTGCCACAAGATCTTCCTGTGACTCAACAGGAGTTTCATACACCACACTTTTCATATGTCCCTAGAGGAAGTAGTCCAGACATGTGAGGTCAGGTGACCTGGGTGGCCAGTTTAATAGGACCTCCACGACCGATCCGGTTGTTTGGAAATCTTGCATCAAGGTAATCACGTACTTCCCGGGAGAAATGGGGTGGTGCCCCATCATGCTGGTACCACAGTCTCTGCGAACTCTGTGGTATGTCTTCCAAGAGTTCTGGTAACACATGCTGAAGAAACATGTTGTACGTATGTCCAGTTAAGGAAGTGGGCATCATGTATGGGCCAATCAATTGTTCATGCACAATTCCACATCAAACGTTAATACTGTAGCGCTGTTGATATGCACGGAGAAAAAGTGCGTGTGGATTCTCATGGGTCCACAGGTGTGCATTGTGTGAATTAAACATTCCCTCTTGTGTAAACATGGCTTCATCTGTGAATAATGCATGTGATGTGAATGTAGGATCCGTGTGATTTTTGTGCTAAATACCACGTTGCAAATGCTTCACGAAGAGGGTAGTCAGTTATCTTCAATGATTGGACCTATTGCCGGTTGAATGGATACAGCAAATTCTCGTGCACAGCTCTCCAAACAACATAAGTGTGGTTTACAGCCAGGTTGTGCGCTACTGCACGTACACTTGTTATTGGGTTATCAGCAAATTGTTGCAGAATCTCGTCCTGTAGCGCTACGTTCCTGTTACGTGGTCGTCCTGCGTTGCCCATGTTCCTGGAGAAAGATCCTGTTTCACGAAGTCGCCGATGCAGATTCGCGAATGTCTGATATTGAGGCACACGTCTGGTGGTATCTTTCCTGGTACAGCCTAACTGCCGTTCTCCCATTCCCATTGGCTGCTGCATACACGAAATGCATGCCAGCCAATTCTTCATTTGAGTACGTTTGCATGCTGTGCTTGCAATGGTTCCAACTGACAACTAAACTTTACAGTTGCTTTCTGTACTAACCATGTGTCTAATTGCATACTACTGTATGGATTTAAAGGAATGAATCATTATTCTGTGGTGGGTAAATTAATGTTATTCAAAACATTAAGCAATACTGTTTTTTTTCTAATGGGACTCCGAATAAGCAGGATGAAACAGTGGAATCTTTGCACTGTAGCTGACTGCACAGTCATTTTAGAAAAAAAACGTTATTAACAAAAGATGTTCACATTGATCCTCTCTAACGTTTTGCCAAGTTTGCTGGTGTAATTTTGAAACACCCTGTATATCCTGATGAATAATACTGTGAAGGAAGATTAATTATTTTCAGGTAACAATAACTTATTTTTGTACATTGAAATAAGAGTATTGTAAAATATTAGTCCGTTAATAAGCATTTACATAACTTGTCAAAATAGCACATTGCTGGTGTTATTACATCATTGGTCATAAATACAGTGATTTATTACAGTCTGGATACTTTTTCACAGCATAGATAGAGTCCAGATAAGATGAAGAAACATGGCTGCCTAATTTTATTTATTTTTATTTTCAGATCTATTCAGAATCTTCTGAGTTGAAATGCTAGCTGGTGATCATCTATTTGGTTGTTAGGGCTGTAATTTAATTGTTATTGCTTTAGCTGTAATTTATTATCATTACATAATAATTCTCTTTATAAACAAAAGCCAATAATTCACATAGTTTAGTATAATTATAAAGCAACACATCCTAAAATAATCACAAAAAAATCATTCAAATGCTAGAAAAAAATCTTAATTTCGGCTTTTAATGGAAAAACTTTAAGAGAGCCGAGTTGGTTTACATTTCATCTTAATGTCTACATATACATTTAAATTTTAATAAGCATAACGCTATAATAATCTGAAATAAAATTGATGCATTCTTTAGTTTCCTGTTGAATAATGTTCAGTCAAGGTAGAAATAATTGTGATTCAAGGTTGACTGCCTTAAACATTTTTTTTTTTAATCTTTAAACGACGGTGCATTACGTGAAGCCCATTTTATGATCCTTATGAAGGGAGGAAAATACCACAAATTAAGATTGTATTTTTTTTTAAGATTAGATATCAATTTATGATTACATACACGTTTTTAAAAATTACGTATTGATCTTTCTTGTTAAATTAGCTTGCTATTAATTATTAAATAAATAAAAAAGGATCCTGTAGAATAAATATTAATTAATGCTATAATTAATAATATATTGATTGTCATTCTAGAATATCAAATAACAGTAATTTTGATATTAAAAAATTAAGATGCAAGGGGAAAATTTAACAATAGACGAACCAATTTCTATTTCTATCCACGTGAAGATTATTTTTTACTTCCTGGCAAGCAGATGATTCGGTTGTCGCTAGTCAACTATTATTTTTTACTTCAGAAATAGGAAAAGCAAATTACGTGATAAACTCTTATCTTAAAAAAAACTGCTTTAACTATACATACCATCTTAGATATAAACATAAAAGAAGGCAAAACAAGTTTACAAATTTTCTTTGAAAAAAATTTTTTAAAAAAAATTAATAACCGTTTTCAATTCCTTCTTTTGTAGATAGAATGATAGCCTTCTAAGTATAATAAGTGAATTTACGCACGCCGACCCATGATGGCAGTTTACTTAAAATCAATTAACCTCTACTCTAGAAATATTTCGATCTCCAGTCAAAATTTTCGGCTACCGCCAACAGGAACGCTATATGTCGGAGGATTCCCTTCCCCACCAGCTCTCCACCCCCTTCTTCCCTCACCTGTGTTCGAGTGGTTATCACGGTTAATAATCTCACGTACCTCCCCATCCCCTCCTCCAACGTCATCTCTCGTCAACCGCGGCCGCTGTTGTCGCGCTTTCCTCATTGGTTGACGGACGATTCCGCAATTCTCATTGTTTATCTTTTGGTCGGCCGCAACTCCCTCTTTAGGAAATTTATCGGTTGCTCGTCTTTGACTTTTAACATTCCCTGTAATAATTCGTGGCATTCGTGCTCGATTTTTAACCTCCTTCGCTCCTAAATGAATTTTTCTCCCCCCCCCCTCTCTCTCTTCGCCTTCCTCTTCGTTTTTTCTTCCTCCTGCATAATCTCCGTTTAATCAAAATAAGTCAAATTTACATGCAACTGCAGTGAAGGTGAAAAATAGTAATGATATCCACGGGGAGGGGAGTGACATACAAGCAGACAGACAAACGGACAGACAGACGCGTGACCATTGATCCGAGGAACGAGTGTCGTTAAAGGTTGACAATGATGGATCGCCTTTAAGATGACATCGGGAGATGACGAGCAACGGAATTTTTTCCTCTTCTTTTAAGACTGGTTGAACTGTCAGAGAGCGTATCGATTTTAAAAATACCGGGTTCAAATTAAATTGGTCCATCAGACGAATTAAAAGTTTTTCCTTTTATTTTTTTTTTTATTTTTTTTTTATTTTTTTCTAATACATGATGAAAACTAGAATAGGATTAAATCGTGTGAATTTTAAAAAATGAAGTACAAGTAAATAGATCTCGTCTTTCGAAAACTGCTTGGTTTTTCTAAATGTGTCTTATCTAAAATTATAAATGCGCTTATTTAAATCAAACTATTTTTCTAATTTGATAACAATAATAATGGCTATAACAAAGAATGCTCACCATGCTATTTAAATAAGGGACAGTTGCGCTCCTTCGAGTTATAGGTATAATTATAGAAATTTATAATATAGAATTACAACTGGAATTTTTGTCCCTCGAATTTAAAATATTGTCGTTCTTGAAGGTCTCAAGTGCTTATAAAATATCTGATATGTCGATTTTTAAAATAAAATGTCACTGATATCAAAATAATTATTCACATTACAAGCTTACAGAAGAAATAAATGCCCTGATAATTTTAAAAGAATTACAAACTGCACTGAAAATACTTGTTAAAGTCTTTCTTAACCTTCATAGGTTTTTGGTTGTAATTTTTTGTTTTTTAAGTATATGTTAAGTTAAGGTTTATGCCTGAAGGGAGCTGTCGTCAGATGGTGCTACAAAACAATACCATTTAAGTCGTATTCCTTTTTTTCCTTCTTTTTTTTTAAGTGTAATAAACTCGTAAATTGCACAATGATATTTTATGCAGATCGGTTGATGTCATTCAACTCGTTCCCTCTTTAACTGGGGCTCTCTGGGCTTTTGATTTTATCAGAGATCATTTACAAACAAAGGCTCTTAAAATTACTGCTTGCTTTCCACCCTCGAATTGTGATAAATTTTGATTTCTATCTATATCTTTGGTATTCCTTTAATACTCTTGATTTTCAAACCTGATTGGTCGCTCTCCAGTAATGCCCTATGCACAATTGCTTATTATCTCCCCCTTTTTCCGGCAAACTCGAAAACCGCCTTCTTTTTCTATTTAATTATTTCCGATAATCTTCATCCACCTACATTGATAGTTTTATCGTAATTCATCTTTTATCCTACGTTTGGCTTTTTATTTTCTGAAAATAAATTGCAATGTGATCTGGGGAATTTTTAAACTTTTGACATATTTTATGGAATTTAATAGTTCAGAGAATCTTGTTCCTATTTGCATTACAATCGACCAAAAATTTCACAAATTTGCATTATGTAAAGTCTGCATTCAAACGAAACCACTACAAAAAAGGAAAAATTGAGTAGTTAAGTTCAATTCCAAAATATACGCTACAAGAAATTTTATATCTTTGGACATTTACCTCTTTACATGTACACGAATCTGCAAAGGACCATTCAGGAAACTGCGTATTCTTAAATGTTTCCCAATGTAAATATGGATTTGTGAATTGGCAGAATGAAAATAAAATTCTGCACATTCTGGAGAGAGAATTGGCTTAAAAATTGCAATGGATTTTCAAAAGCCAAAATCAACATATTGACGATAGCTAAAAGTCTCATTTATAACTATATTATTGTAATCTGTTTACTTTGAGAAGAGCCTAAACAAAAAATCTTATCTTTAAAAATAACGGAGTAAAATGTTTATTTAATGTTAATTAAAAGTATTACTTTAAAAATTTTTTCCAGAAATTTAATAGTACATTTATTGACAACTTTCTATAAGAGATAGATACGTTTGAGAATGTTTTGATGGGTTTTAGTGTGGAGGTGTTTAAATAGTTTTAGACGTTAAATGCAATTAATTTGAAATTAGGGTCCTTGATTTTTTGTGATTTGATGATATTTTAGAAAAATGAAATTATTATTAAATTTAAGAATGTACTCAATCCTAGATCTGAATTTCTAGTCTAAAAATCCACAATGAGTGTAATGCACGTGTTTCTGAATTCATAAGCGGGATAGAAGAATTCTGAGAATCTTTGTATTCGTTCGTCTCCGAGAGGCACTAATCGCGATTGGATATCTCACGATAAACAGGCTCTTGATCTGCGAGATAATTTTCTTGATCGCGATGCAGTTCCACTACAATAATTCTTTCTAATTCGTATTCCCGATTTTAAATCTTCCATCTGAAAAAGAAAGAAAAGAAATCATCAGTGAAACAACGTGGGGGTAGAGGAAGGAAAGAAGTCTAAGAGAAACAACAAAGCCCTTGGAATTATCTGCCGCAGCCACAGGTGATAAATGATCGCCATTTTCCTTGCCTTCCTTTCTCTTCCATCGCTCAAGTCGACGAAATGACCAAGAACGGTTCATCCGGGTCGTTGGGGTTATCCTGAAATCGAGTCTTGAAAAGGAATAATATGGTGGCAGGATTGTAAGCAAGAGGTTCGAGTGAGTTGATTTACAGCGATCGGTATCTTCAGAAACAATCAAAAAACAATTTTACCTGAAATGTGTGAAGGTTTTTCTGTTTTCTAGGCGATCTGACCGTTTAAACAAGTCAGACAAAGCCAACTCCTCGTACAAGAATCGCTTGTTGCTGGTGATTAGATCTCGAGACCTAACGGGAAATAAACCATTATCACATCATGAAACATGAACACCCTCTCAAACGGAAAACGAAAGAAATAATAAATGTAATAAGATAATAATTTCTTAGAAAACCGACCACATAATCTTACAACCCTTCTTGGACAACAACACCTTGAATTTAATTTCTCTCAGACCTTGAGATGTCATTTATCATACGCTGAAACATGTTTTGTAATTTTTTTTTGCATTTGGCTAAAAACTTAATGGGTTTTATACTACACTGTAAAATTTTAAAATCATCCATTACAATGTAAATATAAGATATTTTTACTTGACAACTCTTCATATTCACAAGAACCAGCAGGTGTTACAAAAAAAAGGTGTTGGACAGTCAGCAAACACGAAAATTTAGTGCCTGTAACGGGAAAAAAATTATCCTAAGCTTGTTTTAACGGTCTATCATAAAACAGCTATAAAATGTATAATTTTTTATTAGTCACCTCTATCTTCTAAACTGTTGGCAATCTTGCTTAGTCCACTAGGAATCTATTATAATGTAGATATTCTTATATTATTATAATCTAAGATACCGGCTAAATAAATAGTGTATAAAAATTTTCAAAATTACAAAATGTTGTCAATTTAATCTTACTGTATAGTTATCAAAAATGTTCAAATTTTCGAAATCTATATATAGACCACAATAAGATGGAAGATTCTTGGAATGGTGGGGATAGTTTGTTGAATTTAAAATTTAAATAGAAATCTACCATATAATTAATCGTTCCAATTATGTTATTCTAATAATAAATGTCATATTTAGAAAATTTTTATAATTAAAAGAAGGACGGAACTATCATTCTTAATTAATTGGCTTCCTGGCGCTAACCGTTCTGTTTTTAATTAAAGATTTCGAGTGAACTGGCCATAGAAATAATAAATATCATTTCTCTTTATTGCTGAAGTAACGGATATACGTTTATTGCCCTGCCCTCCCTCTCCTCTACTTCATCATGGATCCTATTACACTCTTTGCTACCTTGTCTCTCCAGGAGGCCACTGGAAAAGCCAGCCATTCCTCACGTTCCCCTTTCGACTCATCATCTCTTTTTCCCTTTGGTTATGAACAGTTCTCACGTAACCGTTTTCCGTGCAGGTAGGGGGCGGTAGTGGCAGAAACATGCCATCCTTTATCACACTCCATCCTCAACATACATGTACACTGACTTGGCTCCAACGTTCGCAGAATCTCCGTTTGGCAGAGCAAGACATTTTCACTCAGGTAGGCGAGTGGCCAATGCCAACTGGTAGCATTGCTAAGAAGTACCTGGATGGTACACCCTTTAAATAAACGTCTATAACTTGGTTCTTTTCTTTTCGAATTGGAAAATGTTTTCTACAAATATAAAGGCTGTTGGGCTTTCCCCTTAGTTTAATTTAAGGCTTACAACGAAATTAGCAATCCCATCATGGTATGTTTTAAATTTAACCAAATTTTTCTATGGTATACAATCTATTCTTGTTTCAAAAGGATTCGTTGAGGTATTAAGTCTTGTTTTCTATCGCGGACTTATAGGTATTAAAATTCTACGATACATATAGAATGTATGATTCTGGCTATACAGTACTATCCGAGTCCCATTTGAGAAACCTTGTTCTAGCCTATGAATAATTCATATAAAATAAATATCCGTCGAGATTTACGAATAAATTGCTATTTCAATTTACTATTCCTTGTTAATAAATTTAACAAAGAATCTCTGTTCGTTTATTTTAAAGATTACTGTACAGCAGTTTCCATTTCTCTGTACTAGGTCTAATATTTGTTTTCTTTGTTGTTGTTTTTTTGCGCAGAGTTTAGGCCAGTCTTCTTCATTATCCATTGCTACATGCCTCATATATACAAGATGGGGTAATTAAATACCCGAACTAATAGGAATATTCACAAACGGGAAGTCCAAATGAAAATTCTGTTTAATATGATTCAAAGCAATCTCTACTGGACACAATACACTTTTTAGCGCGTTTGTACAAGTTTGTAAAACAGCTTTTAAAGTTCTCGGTGGGAATCCCCTTAATTTCCGAAGTCACGTTTTTCTCAATGTCGGAAGCGTTTTGAAATCGGGTACCTTTCATAGCTTTTTCATCTGTGGGAACAGGAAAAAGTATGGAGGGGCCAAATCCGGTAAGTAGGTCGGATAGTTAAGCACTGTGATGCTGTGTTAGGCCAGAAATCGTTTCACACTTTTGCGATATGTGGCCGGGCATTATCGTGAAGAAGAACTCAACTTCCTGTTTTTGGAAAGCATACGAATTGTGATTCGCGATCTGCAGTGACGAGTTTCCTGACTTTCTCGGTGGTTTCTGGTCTTCCAGGGAGCGAGTCATCTGAAAGATCTTCACGGCCATCGCGAAAGAGACCAAACCATTCTAATGTACACGTTTCGGATAGGGCATCTTTGGGCATAGGGCATGTAAATCCCCGCTGCTGAAATTCATCAGAGACTTCAGCGTGCATTTGGAGACGTGGGGATGGGCGCTAGGAGTATTAGGAGATAGATGAAACACATAAAAAATGGAAACAGGAGCATACAAGATCTGCCTTGAACACAACATGGAAAGATGCCATCATAAACGAATATAGACGTACAACAATGTCTGAAATCTCAGCAAAAGACATTAACACACAGTGTCTTTGATCAGCTGGAACGAGGTGCTAATGCAAAGAAATTTTCAATCTTGCAGAACGATGATAAAAATGCGTACAGAGAAATAGAAATTGCAGTATGTTGAAAAGTGCTGAAATGTTTATAGATAAAGGTGATATATTTGTCTTTTCAATATCAATAAATTCTGATAGGTAAAAAACCATTGCCCTCGTACGTACAAACTGCCAGTCATGTTTTCTTTATCCTTAAATTCATTTACGCCTCGAACAGTGTCCAGACTCACGAATTTCCACCGTTTACATGGCACTTTTTCCGATAGATGCTTTTGTATTAGTTCAATTTAAAAAAAAACTAAACTAATATATTTATAATTCGATTTTATCTGTGATTCAATAAATATTTTTTGGTACACACGATCATAGTTCCTTCTAATTTTTTTTGAGAGTTGCGCGGCACAAAATCAACTGTGGGCAAAAAAAAATTCAAACAAAAACAAAGGCCTTTTCGATTATTTTTTAGATAATGCTAATTTTTTATAATGTTTATGAATGCGCGGGGAATAAATTTCTGTGGAATTTCTTTCAATGCCATTAAATGCGCACTTGCACACCTTAGAGGGAACTATGCACATGATGTATCAGCTGATGAAATGGAGAGATTGTAATAAAAGGATTACTCAACCATTAATAAATGCCAAACATATTTTTCTCACACAACAAGAACCTACCCCCCCCCCCCCCCCAAGCACGGTATAGGAAATTAGCGAGTTCAAGGAAATTGTCCCCGCGAAGAGAAGTGGGGGTAAAAATGAGGGTTAAAATTGGAAGAAAACGAAAGGATAAAAAAGTGGGGTAAAAAATATCTTTCTACTTTTTATCCTCTTTATCTATTTTTACCCTTTTTATCCCTACTTTTTTACTCTCATTTTTTTTTATCAAAAATTAATTTTCTCGAACATAGTATTTAGAATATGAAAAAAATTGCTTCTACATTCTTTTGTTTCTCACCGTTTCCGATAAAATATCACAAGCCAAATGTGCCATTTGAAAAATGTCAAGTTTCTAAAAACGACGTGATCGCTACTCCACAACTCCAATTCCACTGGGACAATACGGCTCATGGCAATATAGATCTTGCATATAGGAATCTGCATACCGAATTTCTCACTTTTTTACATTTCTGTATATTGGCCAAATGAATTCCTCTAACTCCGATCCCCGAAGTGAACAGAAGAAGGATCGGCCTCTCTCTGGGCATCCTGCCACACTCATTAACACAAACGAACAACATTGAACAACATAACACCATTGTTTCTGAGGACCGGCGCATTACAAGTCAACAGTTGATGCTATAGCTTTTTAGTCAGGCTGGCTCTAATTTTATCTTTTTGTCCACTTAAAAATGCATTAGGCAGGAGAAGAATTATAAATGACAAAAATGCACTAGTGTGGTTTATGGCCTCATGAAGAGTAAAAGATCAGGTACAGTCAATTTCGATTGCAGGTTCGTGCCCAGGGATAATATGTTGAAAAGGAAGATGTCCACTCAATAAATAAACAAAAAACAAAATTTATTTCGGAGGAAAAATCAAAAGGAATTTTTAACTTTGTATAAATTAGTACGCACCCTTTGGAACATTACAGGTGAAAATTACATTTACCTAGCACATCTTTCGAGGTTTGGATGGAAGGGGAGGGTTCTTTCGTCTGGTTCTGAGGACATTTCTTTTCTTTCGTGGGATGTTTCGGTCTTATTGTAAGCGAAGCAACTTGGGCGTCCCTGGCTCGATTCTACCTTCGATTCTGGTTCGTGGTACTTTGCCTACGAATAACCATAAATGACTTGCGGGGCGACATGGCAGAGAAACGACTGAAATGTCCCTTTCACTTAGAATAATAAAGGGATTGAGAGATTATAACGTCAGAGACTGATGGATGTCGCAGTCACGTGATTATTGATCCAAAAAGTAAATGAATTGTTGACTCATGAATTGGAAGTCGGAGATTCGAATCTAGTTTGGCATTGATTCATGACCACTAGATACAGTTCTCTGTCACGCCACTGTTCCCTGATTAATGCTCATTCAATATGCTCCTTTAAGACCAGCTTTGACAATGTTTCATTTTATATCATGGATAAATTTGAGCTGCTCATCCTGTTAACGATATTCTAGTGGTCGGAAAGATTCCAATTTATGATAATTTATAATATTTAATTCTCAGTGTTGTATAATACCAAAAACTGTGGACAAACGATAGTAACAAACAAATAAGGACAAAAACTACAATTCCACAAATGAGATTTTTAATCTGGAGCCACGGACGTACATTTCGAAGACCCTGTCCTCGCTGATGAAGAAGACAGGGTCTTCGAAATATACATCTGTGGCTCCAAATTAAAAATCTCATTTGTGGAATTATAGTTTCCTTTAACCATATTTAAGCAATCATTTCCTTAGTTTAACAAAATGGTTTGAGCTACTGTTCTTCACCAGGAAATATTTTTGAGTAAACGCTTACACAAGTGTTTACTCGCTTACACAAGTGGACTCTTACACAAGTGCTTGTTTTGCTCTAGTGTAAGGCCATACAAAATGACGGGAATTATGTGGAAAATACTGCGTGTAAAGCTTTCCTTTACTCACGTTATTTTCATTCATTTGTAATAAACAGTTTCCGAGGGAAAATGTGGAGCATTACTTCCTGAGGAACCTTTGTAATTATAATTAATTTCTTTTAAATAAAATGAAGTTCAGTTTCAGTCAATGAACAATGATATATTATTACGATCATCAACATTATTTAGTCATTTTTAAATATGTTGCTTTCTTTTTATGTACAAATATAAAATTTAATTTTAGTACATGTATTTTGAAAAAAAAGAATGTGAGTAATCTAAATATTCCAATTTTCATTTTCATCAACTTGACTGAGTGATTAATTTGCTCTTCATGCATCACCTTAGAAAATGGGTTCAAGTTATTTTAAAATAATAAACGAGTCAAATTTAAACTCGTAAATTCAAGAACTAGTTTCTTTTTTTTTAAATATAATTTCTTCTTCTGTCTCGTTCAGATATATAGATTTGATTGGAATTCATGTCGAATGACGTCAGGGATTTTCTAGCCAGTTTAATATATGGAATCATTAATGCAAGGGGATGAAATGCAATCACAGGTTAATGATGGGTCCTTTAGAGGGGGAGGGTGAGAGTGAGGGGAAAGAAAACTCGTTTTTTTTAAGTTTTTTTTTCTTCTTCTCTCTCTCTTTCGTTCTTGACATCAACTGACCGATTGCAAGCTGCGAGGATAATGGCGTCCTCACCAATTAGACGGAATTGTATTCACAGGCGAACGGAGCGGAGCTGACAACTTTATGCTGCCGCCGTGGAACCCTTCTCGTCATTACAAGCGTCGTGTATCTTTCAGTTCTCAAGCAAATTGATGCTGTAAAAGAGGTCGAAATTCATCTTACAACACATCACAGAGCGCTTCACTCAAAAGCCAAGGTACTGACAAATCATTCGAGTTAATAAGGCAGCAAGAAAAAAATTATCTCCAAGTCAGGCTCACATAATGAATGAACGTTCTTCAATTGATTGGATCGAACGCTCGGTTATTATCATTAATCCTAAATTACAAGGCTAGTTTTTTTTTGCTTTTAATTTCTTTATTTATTTGACTTGCCTTGATAGTATGCGTGAATACTCTTTATTTGTCGCTAAGAAAAGTCAAGAGACAATTTTTGTCTTATATCCATTAAAATATTCTGCTCTTACCCCGTATAAAATTAGACAAAAAAAAATTAGCTTTTTTTTTTATTTTTGATTAAACTCTACAAAATTTGAAAACAAACTTATTAAAAATATTGAAACTATAACTCATTTTTAAAAGTTAGCTAGATATGTACGTACACAATACATAAGTAATTTCTTCACAAGATGAAATAAATTTATAAATTATTCGACAACAGAATGTATTAATATACTTTTTTCATTGATGAATTCCAATGTTGACAATTAATTAGCGCCATCTTTTGGTAATAATGAAGATCAATTATTTCATTATTTTATTTATTTATTATTTTCAAGGAAATATATCTATCAGCAGTATTTCTATTTCCTTCTTTTTTCCTTCATTTTGCGCATTTAATGCTGAAGATCTTCTAAAGACTTAAATTTAACAATTTACTTATTCATAGAATTAATACTTGATTCTCATCCCAGTTTAATATAGAGGCACATTTAGCTAAGAATACGTCGACTAAAGTGTAAAATATAACTTCCTGAAAGAAAATGTTTACCTCCGCCGCATTGACACGCATTTTCTGAAGAAGAATTGAATGATCTGCTGCTTTGTGAATTGAGTGAACCAAAATAAAATTATAAAAAAAGCTTTAACCTTTCAAACCTTATTGCAAAAGAAGATAAATGATATAATCACGAAAAAATATAATTTACTACGGAAAACAGTTGTACGATCAACGAATTTTCGATTTAACATGATTTAATGATGAAATGTTTCTTTCACAATTGCTCTCAGTTAACCCTCGTTTTTACTATCTAAAATAAAGGGAATTAACGCAAATGTGTAAGTCCAACTGTATTTATTTATATTTATTATATATAATTTATTATTATAATAGAGAATCCGATCAATATTGATTATTTTCAACCAGATGAGCATGTCTCTATGTTTTAAAAAATACGAGAAATGCTTAGTGTTATTTGAAATGCGTACAAAAGAATTGGAAATTGGCGTAAATAAACATCACTTGAAGGTTCATACTAATCAAATCGCCTCTTAAAAGTGAAGATAGAAGGAAGGAGTTGAAACGAAGGAGGAAAAGTGGCAGGGTGTAGAAATGGAGAACCTAGAAGCTCAACAAGTACATAAAAATCATTGGTCTAAGGGCGCGTGGGAGTCTAAAGATTGATGGTTACACCAACGAGAGAACACATCGGAGAGCCCACTCGCAGTCAAATAATCCGCTCCCTTGTACAACACTGTAATTGCGCCGCATTTTCCAACCCTGCGTGGAATATCAATTCGATTGCAGCGGGAAATCGGCGATTGAACACGTGCCCGCAACACACACTCCTCGTTTCGCCTTTCATTTCAACAAAAGTCCACCATTTGCATTTGGGGGAGAGGGACATTTGAAATGACTTATCTATGATATCTTTCAAGAAGTTAAAAAAAAAAATGTTTTTTTAATTCCAAATTCACGGACTCGGGAACAGATGATTATACAGAAATTTAAAGTGAACCTGCTGTCTAATATTAATGCACAATATTAAACAGTAATAGTTTATGGAAAAATATTATTTCATCACTTAGGTTAAATAGCAATATTTAATGAAAGTTGACATTAAATTAAGTCAGATTTTGGGGTATAAATTTCAATATTTATCGTATCTCAGATATTTATAATTGGTTTTCTGCTGAAAGCAAAGCTCAATTTGGGAGATCAGTGTGAGGGAAATTTCAGTGAATCAGCTCTAATAAAAATTCTAAAGCAATTGTATTAAATATAAAATGAACGAAAGAAGGTCATATTTGAATTTAAAATTTATAACAGGTTTGTAAATATAAAGCTAAGAATATGAAGAAATTATAACCAAATCTAAACGTTTATAAATCATTCTAACCGTGTCTTTCAATTTAGAATTACAAGAAAATCATTTATTGCTATGTTGATCTTCTAGAAAGAACAATTTATCTTACATTTCAGTCATCAATGATAAATTCAGAATTTTACATTTTACAGAGAATAAATAATCATTTAAATTTACCTTTGTTTTTATAAGACTTGTCCAGCATTAACAATTTCTAAATGGTAGTCGGCAAAAGAGAACATGTAAGAAACGAGTATAAAAAGAAGTAAGGGAATTGCAGTAGGTAATTTATGATTATCTCGTGAATAAGAACGTTAACAAACATTTATCTTACTTCTAAACATTAACAATTTATTATTATTACGTTTTTATGTTAGGCATAAAGGATAATCTAAATTCCGGAGGTAGCGTGATCATAACCATTACAACATTTTAGCTTTTTCATTCTTGTCTCTCGCCGTTCTCGTCCGTTTCCTTGTTTCTGCTTTTTCTTTCCACCTTTCACCGTTCCTTTTCCTCTTCTCCTCCTCTTTTATTTCAATCCTCCTCTTTTTTTTTTTTTTTTTGTTCCCGTTTAACTTTTCATTTTTTCCCCCACATAGACTTTAATTTGAAAGATTCAACTCCACTAAGAAGAGATGTTACTGAGTGTCAGAACCCATGCGGCGTTTATGTTGCTTGGATAAACGCATGACGGCGGCGTGGGGGTGGGCGGGAGAGTTTTTTTAGGGAGAGAGGGTAGTGTAAAGGGAAGGGAAAAAGGCCTTGGCGTCTGCAGTCTCCTTCTCCACGTGGAATTATTAAACACTGTGGCCACCACCCACTCGCACGATGGTAACCCTGTCACGAACCGCGAGACGGAGCGGCTAGTGTGTGCGGCCTCCGGGCTCGTCCTAACAAACCCCCCCCCCCCTTCCCCCCCCCCCCCCCCCCCCGTCCTCCGTCTCCTCCTCGGTCGGCTTCATGCCTTTCCCTTCCTTCCCTTTCCCCTCTTGTTCGAAATGCATGGCAGCAGCCAGCCTTTCCGGCCATTCTTCACGCCTAACTGTTCAGACTGAATGACCAATTCGGATTACGCCGAGATAGTGCCGATGAAGTGAGTGGACATCCGCGAGGTGCGCCTTGTCTCAATCCATTTGCTTTCAGTTATTCCGAGAAGCTTCTCTGAGGCAGTTGCTCTCAGCTTATTTGAGATTTTTTCCCGAGCGATTTCGCTTTATTAAAATCATTCAGTAATACTACGATTTCAGCTAATTTTCGCAACGTGTATATTTTATACATTTGATTTTAAAGAGATTTTATTAGGATTTCGAACTGAGAGACAAGTTTCGAAGGATGAATAGAAATTTTGGTTTGTTTTAGAAAATATATCCCGACCTTTAAAGCATCAGAAAGTATTAATAAAAAAAAATCTTCGTGTTCAGTCGTGTGGGGATTGGAAAGCCAAGTAAGTTTTAAAGAAGAAAAGCAGTTATTCTTTTCTTTATCCATTATTTGAAGCATTTAAAGTAAACTCAAATCAGTTACTTCTATGAAATATTTTTCTTCCACAGTGTGGCGGTTGTTTTATATTTAGTTGGTTGCCTTAGATGAGCTCGCAAGTCTACATTATAATGTATCCTCAAGATAAAATAAAATATCATCATTTGTATTATTTTTATTTGGCAATTTTCTTATTTAAATAATGATTAATAACTGACATTTTAATTTGAAGAAAACAGCTGCTATAAAATTAAAAATATTATTTTCTCATTAGGAAAATAAGCACGTCATTATGGTGAAGTTAATGTGTTTATAAATTTTTTTTTGGGGGGGGGGTCTACACAAATATTGAATAAAATTTAATTTTAGATGTTTGTACATAAAATAAAGACTGGTATTACTCTAAGCAGTTTAGAGAAAGTTGCTTTTAGTATGAAAAATCGTTTTAGTACATGCGTTCTTTTCTGAGTGGTCAAGGAAATTTTACTTTGTCACGTTAAGTGTGAAGGTTGCACTTCGAAAAATATTTACATTTCACGAAAAATAAGCCAAAGATGGACTGCCAGCGGATCAAGTCGCTTAACAAACCTTAAAATTCTGGGAAAATATTCAGTATATAGCTCTTATCACGCTTTTCACCATTTTCAGTTTTAACACCTGAATTTAAACATTCCTATAAGCTACTGCGTTCGTTTAACTTCTTGTCGTAATTTACGAGGGATGCGTAGGAAGATCTATTTGAAAATAAGTTTTTTCCCCACTGTTCCACAACAGATACATTGATAAATCTCAGAGTTGGGGAGAAGGCGCACACTCGAGGCACGTGACTCCATTCCCATGGCTCCTAGAGCCCAGCTTCGGTGGAATGATGCTCTTGGCATTCCACAGTGTTGTTGGCCGTTTGTCTTTGGACGAAGCAAGGAAGGAAGGAAAGGGAGTGGAAGCGGGGAGGGTGAGAGAGAGAGAGAGAAAGAGAGAGACGAAGGCAGCAAGGGGAGCGGGATGGAGAGAAGGTCGGCGTCGAGGGATGACCCTGCCGTGCCCCGCGCTCGAGACTTTCATTCAGCCGTGAACGGGTTTCTCCATTCATTTCTTTATCCCACAAATGGCGCCCCCTGTCGGGCTTTCAGTGACGATGCACACGCACTGGCGAGTGGCGTCCGCTCTGCCCGTGGCAACGCATGAGGTCACCGTTCACCACGCACACATCACATACATACACATTCGCAAACACATGCACTATCATCTTCGTATATCACCGTTTTTGCAAACGACGAACGTAAAAGATTAGCAGACGCTTTTATTTTACGGCTTGTGGGTGTTTAATTGAATCGCATGATTGAAAAACACCGCTCGCATTTAATGTTGTCTGTAATTTTGTTATTAGCGTCGCCCGGTTCTCTTCTCGACTTAGAAATCTCTCATGGGGAACCAAACTGGACCGTGACGTCAACTACAAGGGAAAGGTAAGGTGGAAGGAGAGAAGAAGCACGGTGAAGGAAAAATGCAGGTGACTCCAAGTGGAGGGATGAACAAGTAGTAAATGTGATTACGCTTCAGAAATTCAAAAGATTAGTAGACGAACTGCTAAGAAAAAGCGAAAAAACTCTGTTAACGTTACTTTCTTGAGGAAATCGGGAGAAAAAAATAGTTGCCGTCTTCTTACTTACATCTAAATTGGTAGATCCCATTACCTTATTTATTAAAAGTAAAAAAAATCCAAATCTACCGACTTGATCCCGAACCCATATTTTTGCAACAAGTCGCCTGCACAACCTTGACTTCTACGTATACGAAACGTTTAAATCACTTTCTAAATAATGTACGTACATCAATGAAATAGATCATACCTTAAACATATTGTTTATTTAACTTCTTAGTAATATCCAAACTTATTCTCATCTCGAACAAAAAGTAAATATGCAAAATCTGATTTATAATGAATGGTCACTTTTGAAATTAATATCTATTACATCGTTTATTTTCGTCTTTACGGGTTCTTTTTATCTTCTATATTATTTATCAAATCTTATTAACCAAAAAAATTCGTTTTCTCCTCATTTTTTTTGAAGACCTTCCTTTCCTCGTAAAAGCAGTCGGGTCGTGGGCCCTGGTGAGAGAAGAAAGAACTCGTGTTATTTTTCCCTTCCTGTAACTAAATAAACCGGATATTCGGAATTAAGAAAAATAACTAAAACTGCTGTTTCAAAGTTGTATTAAAAACGAAACAATTACAGTTACGTGCCTTTCTTTATTAATCTTTGGTCTGATACGTTTTATTTAATTTTAAAGGTATATTAAAATAATTCACGTGAATCAGTAGATAAGTTACACTTTATTATTAGTTGCCTACTTGCCCACTCTTTTCCGTAAAAGTTGATCTACTTTTAATTATGCATCAAAATACAAAGAAATAAAAACATTGTCACCACTTCCACTCAGAAACTGTTTTTGACGCACCCCTGACTCTGGTCAGATCTGGCTGATTTCGAAAATTTTCGAACTCAGCCGCGAGATAACTCTAATCCTAGTGATAACAGAACTGAAAGATTTGAAGTCCATTCAGAGATAACCTGCTAACGAACTGACAGACAGATAAACTGAACCATTCGCAAAGAATAACATTCGACTCTTAGATATAAGAATAGTTATCGCTTGTTGATTTTTCATTAGTACGCTTTCAGGCTCAGGTTAAAAACATTATAGAAATTATTCAATTAAAGAAAACAATTTTAGTTTTAGTAATTTTAATAAAAAAAAATAGAATGAAGCCATGAAGATAATTAATATCTTTAGAGAAATCAAACTGGCGTTTAATAGAGTGCCTTAATTAATTTAGTTATTAAATGAGCGAGTTTCAAGCAGGAGTTAGAAAAATAATAATAACTGCAAAGAGAGACAAAAAACTCTTAGAATTAATTACTTATTCACTGTGCAAATTGTTAGCCTTTTCTTCTAGTCATTCCAAAGGAAATGGAAATTGCCGTTGCCGCTCTTTTTTTGGTGATGACATCACGTATAGGTCAGCGCACCGCACGAGGCGATCATTACACCATCATAAGTCTCGCTTAAAGTTGCTAAGGTTATTAAGAATTCTCCAGCCAATTTTAGTACATTTCATAGTACGTAGTAGATATTTCTTTAGCGATACTTTTATAGAAATCCAGGTGCTTTTAATCGCCATTCTTCGCAAAAAAAAAAGTTGCACTCATTTGCAACAGATACCAATTTATTGAAATAAAATTTACAGGATTTTTGATAAAATATTTAAACATAGTTTAGATTTATATTTAAAAACTAAATTAAAAACCTGTAGCTACAATTTTTTAATCTATCCCATTTTTTATTGTAACATTAAAGCCTTAAAATGAAATTTATATACGAGGGCATATTGAAAAGTAATGCCTTCATGGCTGTAACTTTTTTATTTTTTAACCGATTTTCAAAATTTTTTTTGTATCTGATACCTACATTTGTCCTCTATGTAATGCACTATTCACTTTTCGACATAGTCCCCATCCGCCAACGCGTGACTAGTCGGGTGAACCCGTCGGAGAGGAATTCCGGGGTTGTTGTCGACACCAGGACCGAATGGCAGGTTTCACCTCGTCGTCAGAACGCAACTTATGCCCCTTAAGGTGCTCTTTCCTCTTTGAGAAATGGTGAAAGTCGCAAAGTGCAGTCTTTCATTTTTTAACTGCAGTTTTTCATCTTTGTACTATAGGCGCTGCAACCGCCTCTGATGTGTGGCGATCGTGTGCGGACGGGCGTTATCGTGCTGCAGAAGAGGATCCAAAGCTGCCATTCAATCCTCGTGTCGACGACAACCCCGACGGGTACACCCAACTAGTCCACGTGTTGGTGTAATGCGTGGAAAGGAATGGGGACTATGTCGAAAAGTGAATAGTGCATTACATAGAGGACAAATGTAAGTATCAGATACAAAAAGAATTTTGAAAATCGGTTAAAAAAAAAGAAAAAGTTATAGCCATGGAGGCATTACTTTTCAATATGCCCTCGTATAAATTTATATAAATTTTAGAAAATCATTAGCAGGAAAGTATATATTTGTACTCGGAATTATTTCATGTACTTATTTAAGGAATTCTACATTTAAAATTTTTTTGTGAATTACAATTCATTGTTGTAACATATGCATATATAGTGCTTGGCGTCAGATATGCGTCTGGAATATAGATAATTTAAAAAATAGACCCCTTTTTTTTTTTTTTTTTACTAGAATTCATACTAGAATTCATTTCTGAATTATATAAAAATTCGTGTAAATTATCATTCACGTTCTTTAACGAGAAACCATTTTATTTGATTTAAATCGTACACTTGCAGTGCATTTTTTAATCAAACAATCTTTGGAAGCAATCCTAAGTACCCTATTCGTGTGGAGTACGTACATTCGTATATATCAGTCATATAAATTTCTTTCTTGAGGCCAAACACTCTTTCAAAGATTTTATCGAAGCAAGAGCTAAGTTATTCGCGGAATCAAATCATTCTCAAAAGAAATTCGATAAATCATGATCACGATTTCAGTATAATATCGGCATATCCTATCTTACCATTATACCCCTCTTCATCTTTCTATCAATGATATTTTTTTTTTCCTGTTCTCTAAAGTCGTGTTGAGATTTTTAATAGGACTAACCTTAAATTTAAATGTTGTCAAAAAGTTTATCAGTGTTTCCTTCATTCCCGAAGCGTTTTAATTATCAGTTTCCCCATTCTTCATTTTGCTTGTAATTACAGACGCCTTCGCCGTTCTTGAAATCCATATATAATCCATGCATGACTAACCACCATGAATCATGATAATAGCAACTATGAATTATATCCAAAATTATTACAAGCTAATAATCTTTAATAACGCAGTTATCGTGATAGAAGACCTTACAGTAGCTATTGTAAAAATGTATGGCAACGTTTTGCAATATGGTTACTTAATTACATATTTCGACTTACGGTTCTCTTAGCTTTGCTTAGTCGATTATTTATTAAAAATTCTGTGTTAGCATGTTGTTTAAAAATAGCAAATTATGAGCAAGAGGAAAGTGAAAGGTCTATTTTACGATTACTTTGTTGTTAAGACCTTAAATAAGAAAAATCATGTTGGCGACATCATTACCGTAGTTGTTTAAGTTCTAGTATTTATGATAAGCCTATGGAGTGAATTAAGTGCATGGCATGAGCAAGTATCATCGTGGTACTCGTGAAGAGGAAATGATTTTCCTGTCCCCTGGTCATAGGAAAGTAACGTAAGCGCGATCCCAGGCCGAGCGGGGTCTTATCTCTGCCGATCGCTGGATATAAATATCGGGAGCCGTGAGGGCTGTCGACGGGTGATGAGAGGTTCCCGTCCAACGGGCGATCCATCAGTGACGCCGCACGCTTCTCATTAGATCGCGGCACCTCCTCGAAAATTAGCCCCCTTTCTCTGAGCGAAACACATGTAATCACAGTCTCATTTAAAAAAAAAAAAAAAAAAAAAGTCACTCGAAAGAGAATTTCTCCCACGCAGTTTTTTTCTTTTAATTTTATTCAATGACATTCTCACTGGTAGAAGAAGATGAAGTGGAAGAAGGAGTGGGGGTGGAGGGATTATGCGATTGGAAGTTGATTACGAACGTGAGTTGTTGAAAGCCTTATTGATTAATAATATCTCGTCCCCTTTGCTTCTTCCGATTCGTAATCAAGAATCACACGAGATTTCCCCTCCAGCGCTCAGCAGCATCACGAATGATAAAATATATAGTGGAGTTTTTTTTTTTAATACCATTAACTCATTATTGTAAATAATAGCCCATTATAATAAGAATAACATTTTTATCATTAATATAGTGCTCAGGATTATACTCTTGATCCATTCACTGTAAATATCTATTAAATAAATTAGTGTTCGCCCTTTGCGTATGATTAGTTCTTCTCCCTACACAAAATAAGACCAATACATTCAATCTGAAAAAAATTTAATATTTGCTCAGTTTTATCCCCTTCAGAAGCAGAAGCATTGAATTCCGTTATTTAAAAGTGCTTATTTTTAACTAAAAGAGAAATCAGGAAAGTAAAGTAAATTTGCGGGCAGGGTCGCCATAAATAAAGTACTTCAATCTAGCGGTGGTTATAAGTGCAAGACTGATTCGTAGAGCTCTCGTTTCTGGTAGGCTAAATGACACGGCCATCCCATTGGCAGATTGCACCATTAATGGTGTGGTCAGAAGGCAGGACAACGAACCAACAATAGCACAATACTGGGGAAAATTACATTGTACAGGAAAATATTTTCGAAAATGTTTAAGCTCATGCATGTGTCTACGGGTAAGGTGATGCCACAAATTTTCTGGAATTCATGATATCCATATTGGAAAAAAAATAAGAACTAGAGGGTCCGATTATTGCAATACTGTAAGTTTACTTTAATAGTATATCCAGCCTTAGTTTGCGAGAAATGTGATGGCCGTTTCAATTGTTGGACATTGTTACAACAAAAATGAAACAATGTTTAACAATTGAAATGTCCATCACATTTCGCGCAAACTAAGGCTGGATGGACTATAGAGCCGATGTCTAGTAACGCCTTGGCCGTACATTGCATCTTCTGATTAGTTGGTTCCACTTTTTACAGTACAAAATAAAGGCAGTGCTTACCTTCTCATTTATAAGTTTGCTCGTAAAGATAATGAACTATCGAAACGTGTCGGCTCTAGTAAATTTACAATATTGCAATATCCGGACCCTCTTGCTCTTATTTTCATTCAGTTCTCCTGAGATTGCAAAGGCTCGATACCGCAGAAACGGGCTTTGCCATTGTAAACTGCATCATACAGCAAGATTCTGATACCGAAGTTGAAATCAGCAATTCGGTAGATGCGCAGAAGTATCTGTCGAAAGATATGCTTCTGTTCATGAAAACCCTCTTCCACATTCAGTAGTGGCAACCATTGAAATTCTTAAGAACTTAAAAATTTCCCGTATCTAGCCTATCCGTCCGATTTCCGCCGGCCAGGTGGGCGTAGGATTCTAGTTCTCGATCCACCTGGTCGTGGGTTCGAATCCCGCCGTGGGCATGGATGTTTGTGTTTGTTCCGGGCTGCGTACAGATATAAGCTTGTGTAAAAGGCGCAAAATGACCTCAGTAGTCGACGCCCAAAAATTCTAATAAACCAACCAACCGTCCGATTTCCATGTCTTTGTACCTTTTAATAGAAGCTCTGCATTGCCAGTGGTAGTTCAGTGACGATAAGAAAGGTGCGTGGCTTCGAGACAACCAATGACCTTCGCAGATGGAATCAGAAGATTCATGGATCGTTACAGAATATTTACTGTAAACTGGGAGATTATACTGAGAAATGATACTGTACGAGGCGTGTCCAGAAAGTAAGGTTACAATGGCTAATATTCTTTCAAAAAATTGTTTATTTGTTAAAATGTCCATTACTGTAATATTTTCGACGTAATATTTATTTAGTGATACAGGGTTATTTTTCGACGTAATTGTCGCCATTGTCCAAACACTTGCTAAGTTTAGGTACTAGCTTCTGTATTTCACAGTCATCGAACAAATTTCAACCTCGTTGTCCAGCAAGATGTTTGTTCAGGTTAAGAAACAAGCGCAGAAGTTCATCAAAGGACACAGACGGCCGATGGAAATCGGACGGAAATCGGTACTGCCTCCAGAGAATTCACGACACCACTTCGTTACATGTTGTCGACTTATAATGTTTCCATAAACGGAAACAAGTGCTTTGTGGATGCTGGGCGCTTACCTTGTGCATGACGGAGCGCACCACATTTGGCGAGATTCTAAATCGGCACACCTCTCGTGGCAGTTCCTCAAACTAGACTCCACGTAACAATGAGGAACAGCCACGAGAGGGAAGTGGAAGGCTAACAGTTAAATACAGTATAGCCAATTTACGCACTAAAATATTACCTGTCCGCCTACATGGGTTGTAATCTTACTTTCCGGATACGCCTCGTATATACAGTGATTTGCTCACATGTATTCTGCGGGAGAAATAAATTACGCTCATCGTCAAAAAAAAATGTTGCACCTACAGAAAGCCTATGGGATGCTATGTAAGGCTCCACCGCTGACACAAAATCTGCAAGAGGTACAAACCAGTATTCAGTCTGTATGGGATAAGTTGAGTCAAGAACTACGTTAAGAACTGGCACGACTCCATGCCACGACGTGTGGCAGAATGCATTAGAAATGGAGACCCAACATCCTACTGAGAGTTGTATGGGGTTGACCAATAAATTTTGTCATACCCACCTCATTTTTAATCATTTGTTGTCGCTATCTCTTATAATAATTACTTTTAGCCTCCTAGAAATCATTGTATACCAAATCCATGTGAAACAAATTATTCTCGTCACTTTAAAGAGGGATAAAAAGGTATAGGAGGAGGCAGATCCGGTCTATTATGTGATCCTGCATATTGTGCATTTCATAAAAAGAGATATTTATTTATTTAATTTAACTTATTTAATTTATGTATTTATTTAATATGATTAAGTAAGATACAACAACGCCCAACTAGGTCCGTTATGGTCTAGGACCGACGAGTTAGGGCCTAGTGGGCGCCCATAATACAAACAACAATAGTAAATACAATATGTTTAGTTAGTAGAAAACAAAATGTTGAAATATAATGTACTTTTGGGATAAGCAACAATGGGAATGCATCGCCAAGAGATAGAATTCTTAATTAGAGTATATAATTTATACAATAAACAACAAAGAGACAAAAAGCATAATAGCTTAACACCATAAACCCAAATGATTATATTAAATTAAGTACTTCTTAGACATAGAATAAAAGACATAACATTTTAATTGTTTAAGGAAACCAGTGGTACTAGATATGGAGCGGAGCTCGATAGGGGGACAAGCCCAATATTTAATGCCTATGCAAGATAAACATCTTCTACGGTAGTTGAGCTTGGTTAGCGGAAGAAGAGCTTGTTGGATAACGATGGCTGTCAGCATTTCTAATTAAAGGAATTGGGGTCGAGATCGATAGAACTGCATTGTTAACTTTATACATGAAAACACATATTCGAATGAAATATATCTGATATACTGTAAATATATGAAGTTCCTCAAAGTAAGGTGAAACAGATGTACCTTTCGGGAACCTAAGATGTGTACGAAGGAACCACTTCTGTAATTTATAAACTCTGTTAAGGTTCCAAGATGTTGATGATCCCCAAAAAATTATGCTGAAACAGAGTGCCGAGTGAATCCATGCATTATACAGTAGTAGTAAAATTTTGCAGGGAAGAAATCGCATCCTGGAGATAATTCCTTGCTTCTTATTGAGATTAGATAGTAAGGTATCGATGTGATAATTCCAAGAAAGATCATGGGAGATTGTGATACTGTTATGTATTCTAATATATGGTGCAGAAAAGCATTTCTCGAGATTTTGTGGTAGCTTAGCAGCTCAAATGCATTATTTCTCTAGTGTTAAGGCTTTGGATGATTTGGCGATGGCATGCTTGGAGTGATTAATGGCTATCTGGATAACTGAAATAGTCAATAACTTCATCTATTCCAAATTATTCGCTTTGCTGCGCAGCAATATATCCTAAAATGCAGTTCAGCGTGTGTTGATGAACGACGCAGAATTATAAGAAATAGACTACAAAGTTAGTGGCGAATCCACTAATCAATTTGAACAATGTGCAAATATCAAATTTCGTCAAAAATTAGACAAAACGGTTCAGAAATGCTGCACCTTATAAACAATTGGCACTTACGTTTCGTGGAAGATAGGGAAACGTAATTGGAGGATGATGCACATACCGGTCACCGACGAATAGCAAGAACAGAGCTCAATATTCAAGAGCCTCATTGTACGGAGTTCGCGGTTCCACACATACTCAGAGCAGAGCAACATAAAGACCATTTTACCATTTTACCAATAACCTCTTCGACCATGCTGACAAAGACAGAACGTTTCTGGAACCCATCATGACGGGGGATGAAAGGTTCAGATAGCTGCCACGCAGGCCCTTCAATCGTTTCCGAAACAAGCCTTTCCAGTAACTGCACAGAAGCTGTTAGCAGTGCGTGTTGGTAATGAAGCTGGATATCCATAAGATGATGGTTCCCCTGCATGAACAATTGCGCTACACTTTGAAATCTTGCTACGGCACTATGGTCCATCCAGCCTTAGTTTGCGCGAAATGTGATGGCCGTTTCAATTGTTGGACATTGTTATAACAAAAATTAAACAATACATAACAATTGAAATGTCCATCATATTTCGCGCAAACTAAAGCTGGATAGACTATAGTGTCAAAATTTCAACAAAGAATTCTGCGCCTTACGATTCATCTCTTCCCAGAGACAACAAAGAAAGAAAACAAGTTTAAGAAATAATCATTATAATCTTATTAAGAAATTAAACCGCAGCCATTAATGGGGTATCTTTTAGATTGACATGAACATGAAAGTTCGTGTGGGAAGGGGAAAAAAACTGGTTTAAAAGTTAATCATTCATCGTCATTTTGATATTCAGCCAGGTTGTTATGTTCAATATCAATACCCTCCCCTCTTAATGTTTTTTATGTTGCTCTTAGTATTATTATTTATAGTTGTTGCGTTCATTTCACGAGACGATTCATTTATCATCAAGATCTAAGGACGATAATTTAAATATGCAATAAACATTGGTTAGGATTTAATGCAGTCTTAATTGCTAGATGGATTGAACTTTTAAATTGCCAAGTGATGCTCTCTTTCCTGGAGCCGCTGCCGCAATTCTTCGATGCTTTTACCATCTCAACAGAGGAAAGACGGCGAGGAACGAAAGAGCCTCTTAACTGATGCCGTCCACATTCATATATTTTACAGAACATTAAACGAAATAGAGAGGCAGTCTAAAGCAAAGGGGGTCGAGTGACCTGCACTTGTCGTGATTGCAAAGCCTTGTTGGAAATTGATAAAATCGCTCGTTTTCCCGGTGATTTATCGTTGAGCGTCGTTCGCCTCGGCATCTGGCGGGCGTTTCACATTCGGACATCCTCTCTTTTTAGCTGAATCTTTCTTTTTTCTTGTCAGTAGTGGCAACTACCTAGTCCCTCTCCTTCGTTGTTTTCACTGATCCCATGCCAGATGCATATTAACGACGGCTCTATCGGCTACAAATTATCACTCGCTTGTGCGACCGCAACGCGTCGATGCCTCCAGCGGAATCTATGAATCTATGTGATTTACACGACGTCCGAGAGATTTCAAGGCTTTGTTGACCCTCTGCTCTAGTCCTCTTAACTCGTATTCTTTTGAAATTGTTTATAAGAAATCTAAATTCATAATCATCATGTACGAATTCATAACTTCGTTAAGTGGGAGTGCTTAATGAATTCGGGTGATTGGAGTATAGAAAATGGAGTATATCAAAAACAGCTTACTGCATACATTCAGAAATTAGCTGGTTATCATTTGAAGTTCCTTTTTTCTTCGACATCATTTTCTCTGACATTATTCTATGTTTACGATGGAAATGGTAATTTACATTTAATATTGTCTAATACATTTCAGAAAAAAATTATTTTATAACATTTCCAAACATTCAAGCTATCTGCACGTAAATTCTCAGTGCAAAAATTTTTTATGCAAATTGCAAGCCAGAAACCGAAAAATGCAATAAATTGTCGACATTTTGTCGCTAAAGGACTTAGGTTGGCTCATGCTAAGTACACTACCATAAGATGGTTAACCTTCCCATATTAATTTATGGTTTTTATTATTATTATAATTTGTTATTATTAATATATCATTCTATCTGCGATCTTATCAGGTCCACGAGACTTTAAATTTTAATTATACGGAACAGATGTTACTAAGGCCGGCGCAAGAGGACATTCATATGCAAATACGACCTCATTCCAGTATATAAAACCATATTTCAAACCAAATTTCAAGATTGTTGAAATTAAGCTTTTTTTAGAATTTAAAAAAAAATGCTTCATAATCATCTTTTAGAGTACATATTCACTAAATTTTCAAGAAATCAACTGCAAGGCTAATTTCAGCCAGATTTCTCTTATTATACCTGTTTTACGAGATTTTGTTTTCTTTATGCTAGAAAAAATTAATTTTGAATAATCCATTATGAAGGAACTTTTAATTTTTATGATTTATTTCCGCAAGTGTACATTTAAAATTGGAGCCTACCTAAGTTAAATTAAAATAACATTAAGCCTTCCTACTAAGAACACTTTAATGATATACTTCTCATATTATTCAAATGCATCTTTATACTCCTTTGCCGCGTTGCATGTTGTTTGAGAAGGCGGCAAAGGAGTGCCATATCTGGTGAGAAATAAAGTTGAAACAGTACATTCTACTTAAAAACCCCTAAAAAGCTTTAGGCGTTTTCCTTTTCTTTTTTCAGTCAGATTTCAAAAGTTTACATCTAATTTAAGGATCAACGAATTCTAATTATGTAGCCATTTGTAAGGATGAAGGGTAGCACCATCTTATTCAGAAGTTTCTAGTAGTTTATTCAAAAAAGTTTCTTCCTAATAATGCAACCTTGTAAGAGAAAATTATCTTGTCAAGGTATAAGAAACGACAGCAATAAAATCGTGAAAGAAACTGAGGTCAGACCTGCTTTAGGTCGATTTGATGCGAAAATAACGACAGAAATACGTAGCCCGATTACGTCGACAGGCTCCACAATATTCGAATGAATAAACACTTCCCGTATTTCAAGACACAAAAAACTTTCTCCTGCGTGGTCTCCATTTTGTGAAAGGAGCTTGTGCCGTCCCTTAGTTTGGCACAAGAAGTCTGCACATGAAAATTTGAGATTTTCTCTTTCGTCAGGTGATTAGCACGAACTAGTGAGATTCTTAGATTGGAAGCTATAGAACTTCAAAATTCGATGAATCTTTGTAATAGCTCTGAATTATCTGACTTACAATGCATTGTAAACATCCGGTTATCAGAATTAAGACATGAGTTCTAACATTTAGTCTTATCAAGTATCATCATCATCATATTCAAAGCTTATTAATCCACTGTTCGAAGTAGGTCGTGATATCGTCACTACATCTAGTATGGGTTCGTCATCGTAGTCTTCTAACATTTTGTAGGTACCAGTCGAGGATGGCTGGCCCATCTGTTACTTTTCTTCTGGACCATTTCTATTGGAATTGTCGTATCCATTTTTTCATTTTAAGCATATAGATATTATTGGCATAAAAAAGCATCGGGTTACTGAATGAACCACTTCGTTAATTTAACTAATAAATCAACGATATTTGTTGGCCAGTGTTCTAAAAGTTTAAAAAATTATTTACAAA
Organism: Rhysida immarginata; assembly: GCA_023313115.1. Lineage (NCBI taxonomy): Eukaryota > Metazoa > Arthropoda > Chilopoda > Scolopendromorpha > Scolopendridae > Rhysida > Rhysida immarginata. Next base: position 12,457,184 of record JAHWFO010001556.1, on the reverse strand, counting down.
TTGTCTCGTGAGATAGTTAGGAATTGCAATCCTGATCTTTGTTCATTCTTTGCTTATTATGTTTTCATTATAATAAGAAGAATCACTATATAGAAAACTGGAAGATCAGCACCATTCGCAGCTTTAGAGATACAAGGTGTCCCACTCGCTCTTGGTCCTGACTTTCGCTTATAAAATCAAACTAATGATCATAGTTTAATAAAATGTACGTGAGTCTGCCATTTAGTTCTAATCATACGGATGCTTGCTTAAGGTAGCATTCGTCCGGAAATTGACGCTGTGCCTCCCGATATGTTGGCGGAGAGGCGTGTACTTGCTAATGTCGACCAATTCCAACACTTACAGTGAGGTCACCATGCTTCTCAAACATCAAGGTATGTCCGTAGAAAATTTTATTGACAGTTTTAGGCTTGTAATTTTCCGTGAAATTTTGTATATGTGTGGGTTTATATTCAATATTGTCAGGCTTTTGTGAATAATCCCAGTGGCAGAAAGAACGATAAAAACAATGTGTACTCTGTTGCTCCCTACAAGTGTTTTATTTCGTGTGCAAGATCTATATACTTCATTTTGCCTATTTATAAATTATGTATATTTAGAATTTAAATGCCAATTACGTAGGTCACTTTGTTTTGTTTATCTACGAGTGGGATGTCTGGTCTCTGTCAAAATATAATTTGTGTTGGGTTTTTTAAGACCGTGTCTAGGACATATTTATCGTATGCTTCGTAAGCTTGTGTATCTTACAATCATTAGCTAAACGTTGATATGTGATGATGTCTATCTGGTTATGTCTATGTAAATAGTCTGTCTACATGAGCATTTTGCTACTGGAAATAATATGCTGGATAGTTTCATCTATGCTATGGTATTTCCTGCAAATCCCATCGGTCGAATTTATGATTATGGTCTTGTATAGTAGATTATGGTCCTGTTACAGTTATGTCGTTGTGGCAACGTCAATTTACATATCGTATATGGAGATCGAGTGTTAAAGTGTATAATGTGCGCTTAAAGTGTATTGGACTTAATCTTGTAGCCATAATTTGTGCTTATTAGCTATTTGAAAGTACATTTAATGCAATGCAAAACTGGAGATGGCTCAGCAAATCATCTTGGATAATGCCCTGTTTTATATGTAGTTTGCCAGTCATACTGGTTTCACTGTCGAGTGTGAGATAGTAATGTAATTTTTCAAAGTATCATTGTACTTTCTATAAAAGTGATGAGTGTGGGGTTTGTTTTAAATAAGCAATAAATATGGTACACCATCAAAGGCCTTGTTTGTTATCAATGAGGCTGCTAAGGGGTATCTGCTTATTGTGATTTTGCCGTAGAACCACACGAGATATCAGAAGTTGCCGATATGATATCTAGGCATCTCTTTGACTGCTCAGTGTGTGTATTGCTCATATCAATAAATGCATAGATTTTGTACGATGATATTCAGTATGCAATAATTTTGTATTATGTAGGCAGGCATTTATAGGTTTATACTGTGACGTTCTGCAGTATTATGTGATTTTAGTACTATGTAAGCTATTCTTTGTTTGAGGAAATCTGGAAATATTTGTAGGATATCTGCATAGTGTAGGAAATCGTTTTGAAGGATCAGATGAAAACAGGTAAACCGCTTGTACCAGAAGTTCTTTCTATACTTGGGAGTCTTCCAATTGTATTTTTGATGATTAGTGAGTCCTTCTCCTGTTACGTCAATCTAAGGCATGTTCGGTAGAGTGTATGCTGGTTATTCTTCTTCTCTGATCCAGTTCGCTTCCCTATTATGTTCAAATATATATCCGTCCTTCTCTAAATATATATCTGTCTATTATGTTCAACTGAGTCTGACTAAACAAACGACGAATCCTGTTCGTGTTTGGCGTACTAGCCCTGTTTGTGAACTTCAACATTAGTTAATTGATATTAAACATTTAGATAAAAAATTAGATATTATCATTGGTCATTGAAAATGAAATCATTATTTTCATATTCAAATTATGATCGAGATCCGTTTGATTATTACGTCGTAGGAGTTTTCACACTATTTTAGACAAAATTTGTCGGCCAAACGAAAAAATGCCAGTGAAATCCACAGGGAAATGTTTGAGTGGTATAGTGCTGATTGTCTGGACCGTAGAAACTTTTCCAGGTGGTGCAGATTCTTCGAAGAGGACCAAGGGAAAAACTTGAGGAATTTGGCTGGGAGGTGCTCAAACATCAATCCTACAGTCCAGACCTCGCACCATCTGACTGTTACCTCTTGAAACCAGGAAGAAATTCATAGAAAGCCAACGCTTTGATTCGGATGAAGAGGTAAAATCAGCCGTGCCCATCAATCCTACAGAAAACGGATTTTATGAACTAGATGTATTGAATCTGGTGCCTTGATGGGAGAAATATTATAGAGAGACTTGGCGCATATGTCGAAAAATAGGTAAAACTTGCAGCTTTCTTGTGCTTTGTTCGTTTTTGCTTATTATTAAAAATGTTGCCACAAAAACACAGCAATCACAAACATTCTAATCTTTTAACAGTTTACTATTTTTGGTAAGCTTGCCTTACCGTGCGTATACAATGAAAAAGGAAGCCAAAAAGAGGAAGTATTTCTGCTAACTGAAAAAGAAGCATGGAAAATGATTTTAAGTGTTGAACTATTTTTATTTACTTCTTGTAGTAAGCTCAATTTAGATGTGGAGGAAGAGAAAACAAGAGAACAAAAGACAAAGAAATATTTGCTGAAGAATTGTTGAGTAGGAGAAGAACGTAACAAGATCGGAGGATTATTTCTTATGGGAACATTTTTTTCTCCGTCGTATCGCTATTCGAAATCAAGACTTATCGGTTTCGGGTCGGAGACTGAGCGAGGCAAAAGAGAGAGCCTTCTTAGATTAATTAAAGTAGGATGATGTCATGGGACTATGGCGCCCCCTGCCGTGGAAGTGCGCAGCGGGAGCCTAGTGGCAACACAATTAACCCCTGCTTCTAGGTCTGCTCTATCCCACCATTCTCCATTCTCCGTTGGAAGGAGGGTGGGAGGAAGGAAAGGAAAAAAAGCCAATAGGATGATTATTCCACTGTTTCGCCTTGTCATAGAACGCTCTCCGACCGATATCTCCGAGTCATTCATTATCCACAGCAAATATTATGTTTCAAAGAAAGTCTATCAATATTTTTACATGCATTAAACACCTACTTAGCAAGTGAGTCTGTTCTATTTTTTTAACCTTGGAAAGAAATAATATTAGGTTCTAAATTACTATTTTTCTAGATTTATAATATCTCTATAATATCATTTCAGTTTTCACTCCATAAACACATTATTTGTAATTAAAATTTCATTTTGGAACTCCTCCGTGTCCCTAAGTACCAGTACGGAGGTGGCACTTCCTGCCATTGCTCAATACAGCACCAGAACAATTATACCTAAAAACAGCTCCTTGTTTCTGAGGAGGGTCAAAAGCCAAACTCCGTGGGAAAGAGAACACGTCTAGGAATTTTGCTCAAGTGAAAAGAAGCCGGTTGAGTTCTATTTCATGGGAGTCACGACGACCAGAAGCTTTGCTCAATTACCATTTTAATTAACAGAAACCTTGTCGAGGTTCCAGGAGCCTCTGCTGCGTCCATCAGCCAAAAAACAATTCCTGTCGAACGTTCAAAAAGGCTCCGCGTCGTCTCAGGCTCGCTTTAAGAATTAATAAATAGTTGGGAATTTTTAAAATAGTTTCTTCTCGCTCTCCCCCAAAATCTCGTTTCCTACAACAAAGCTTCGTTAAAAGAATGTATTTCCAGTAAAGTAAGAAACACGTTGCGATAATTATATAATTAGTATCTATTTATTTCAGTAAGTAGATCTGAAACCTGTTATCAAATGTTTAAAAGGGACCTGAATTATGATCAAAATTAAAAATTATAAAAAGCCAATCGACGAATGTAAATATTTGGTTAGCTTCTCAAAGTAGACATCTATACTATGGTAAATATATCTAAAACATTTGTTTACCATTCATCTTAAAATTGGTATTTGCATATTATTAGTTACAAATGAACGACAACAACGGTCTTTCTTCTCATAAACAATAGAACTGCCATTTTATTTGCCTTAATAAAATCAATATTCCATTATTTATTAACCGGAATATTATAGAATTATAGAATAATTAGTTAATTTATAGGACTCGAGTAAGAAATTGATATTCGTAATAATTGATTACAGAGCAAAAATTTATTTTTTTTTTGTAATTTTATTTTAAACTTCGTCAATTTCAAATCAGCTACTTGTAGGAAAGTAATGAATTCAGTGTCCCTTTTTGCTATATAAAACGGAGAATGTGTCCTGAATCCTGAATTCATCTGCTAAGGGAAATACGAGAATGTACAACTGGGAGGCTGCATTTTTATTTCTTGCACATTTTAATTTTATTTGAGTCGATAATGTAAAATTTTAAGATAAACCAAAAATAAATGGAAAAAACGCAGCATATCGATATATATACTTCAGCACTTCCTTTAAAAACATATTGGTACATATTACAATGTTATGGTTGCATGATTTTCCATTAATATTGAAAATAAAGTCATAGACAGCCGCTAAACGAACACCTTTATGTTTGTTTATTTATTTATAAAGACTGAAGATGAAATTTGTAAAATAAATAGCTTTTGGAATGAAGATAAAATTAAAAATAAATTATAAAGATATAATTAAATAAACTAATCTTTAGCTATTAATAGTGACATACAATAATTACACAGGCTTTCTTTAAAAAAACACATTAAGTAACGTTTATTTAAAGTACAGTTGACGGCCATATCTCGTAAATGATAATGGATTATAGGGGGAAGTGTCTTCTCAGAAAAGTTGAAGTTATCTGTTGAAGTTTAAATTTTAGTAAGCGAGTATTTTTTTCTGATCAACCATGGTAGTATGGTTCTAGGACAATTGCCGCCTAGACAACTCCCCCTTAGGGACAATTGCCTCCTAGGACAATTACCCCCCAACAATAGGGATAACGCATTTTATTTTTTAAAAAAGTAACAATTGTTTTTTAATGGTTGCATCTTGGACTAATTTGCTGAATACTTAATCGAATAAATAAAAGGACTTGAATAGCAAATTGGTAATTGATTTTTAATAAACCTACGCGTTTCGTGGTAACCACATCATCAGGGTAGGACACAACTTGGAAAATCTTCTTTGGAAAATTTCTCCTTCTCCCTCCCACCTGCAAATGATATAATGACATATGTTTTTATTTAATTACATTAATAGAAAATATTAAATAAAAAATAAACCTTCCTCGAAAAGGTCTTCGCACCAATGCATTGTCGATTACTTTCCGATACAAAACCCAATAACTAATTCGGTAAATTAATCTTTAAATTTTATTTTCTAAAAGAACCTCCCTCCCCCCCCCAAAAAAATATGAAAAAAAAAACCTTTCAAACAATAGATTTGTGTTTTTTATATTTTTTAGATACCTCGATAAAACTGATCTCAAAATTAATTTTTAAATATATAAAAATCGAGGTTTCATTAAAATGTGCTTTCCCAAAAGAGGGGAAGGGGGAAATAGCCTAACATCAAATGAAAAGATTCTGGCTCTTCCTAGTTGAAATATTTTTTATTCCGACTCTTAATCTAAATACTGGAGTCATAGCACAAACGAATGTGTGCACGAAATTTTCGAAAACACATGTCTAATAGCAATTTTTCGAAATCTCTTGAATTACTCCGCCTTCCTACATCAAGTTAGTTTATATGCTATAAATTTTATGTATTTGAAAACTAGGAATGGAATTTAATAAAGAAATCAGCACAAAATAAGCACAATAGAATAACACATTTAAAAACCGTCGAATGGAATAATCGGAGGGGTGATGTTTCAAATGTCATCCCCCGCCCCCTCCCCTGAAGATTTTATTTTCTTTATTATTATTTTCTTTACTTTTATTTCCCCCAACATTTTCGTCATTGAATCTCTATATTACTTTAAATCTTAATTTATTTTTATTTGTTTTTTTTTTTTGTTTTTTTTATGCAGAATTTTATTTTTCATAATTTGCATTGTAATTTGAAATTTTAAGGTTTACAGTTTAAAATGTAAATTAAGTTTTTAAAACATTTTTAATTAAGTTAGAGCGCTTGTCTGGGGCATTTTGGGAGGCAGTTGTCCAGGGGGCAATTGTCCGGATAGAGTTTGGCTTAGGTATCTTACGTGTACAAATTTAGAAAAAAAGAAAACGTATTTTCTAAAATTTCATAAGTATTTAGATAATTATGAGATAGTATATTCATTCATTGTAAAATCGCCATATCATATATTTTGTATGGGTTACATAATGGGAGTCTATATCTTCAGAATTTGGAAACTTTATTTATCTATTGAATACTCTTACTGGCATTAAAACTATTGCACTGAAATGGCCTCGAAAGCACATTGTCATTGAAGCATACGATGGCAAGAATGCTTTACTCATAGAGAAATTTAAATGGAACAGTAAATCAAAATCCTGCATTTTTATATAAATCTTGCAAAGTACAATCGGCGAGTTTATTTTCTGTAGATGACCCAGCAACTGAGTTGATCTCAAAAGAAAAAAGCTAAACTAAGTCAAACTTTACTTCTTTCTAAACTAGAAAAGAAGCCACCTATATGATTTGTAGTTCTGCTTTGCCTTTATGCATACCGTAATGTAAAGCAAAAGTATAAATTATGTTGCTATATTTAATAGTTTTAAAATGAATATTATTAATTCATCCTAAGTAGCTTGTAATTTAGTATTCAAACGGTAAATTTAATATTTGCAATGTATTAATTTAATGAATGCCAATGAAAAGTCGTAAATCACAGAAGGTGGTTTGATTGCGATAATCTGTGATGAATGGCTCGAATGACATCGAGGTCCCTGGATTCATTCCAATAAATCTTGAGTCGTGACTATAGAAATTCCGTGACTGTCGCTTTCAGGTTTCATATCATTAGGACGGATTTTATTTTTTAATTATATTAACTTTTTATAAGCTGTTTTATATTTTTGATGTATTTTTTGTTTTTAAGGAATTGTAGAAAACTCTAGAAGTCTGCTACTTTCGTACTTCCTCTAGAACTTGGGGTTTTGATATATGCTCTGAAGAATCTACTTCTATTATAATCCTGAACTTTCTGGTTTTTGTTAATTTCGATACAGCAAACAGGTTCGGTTTTGATTTTATTTTTAATTTTGTTTCTTCGATTGTAAGAGTCGTTCTTAAAACTTTTAGACTCCCTACTGTGATAGGGTCTATGAGGGGAGAACCCCCGAAGGGAGTCACGGAAAGAGAAAATAAGAGGGGAAATGGGGGAGGTTGAGGCTAAGCCATTGCACCATTCGATTTTCGCCACTCATAAATAAAACGTCCAATCAGCAGAATGGAAAGGCGGCCGTCATAGCTCATGCCGTTAATTGGTTCATCATCACTCGGCTAAGATGAGCTATTCATCATTATCTTCATTATCGTCCAATGTCATCATCAATGGAATTTCGCTCGTTACCAATAAAAAATGGTGTTCTTGCTGCTATTAGTCTATTACCATTGCTCCTATGGCTACCTTCACCTAGCTCATCGTTCTAATGTCTACTCGCAGGGGTTTTTCTTTTTTTCAGAAAGTGGGCTCAAAACAACCGCAGAGAACATTGAAGGAGAAAAAAAAAGGACAAATGGGCAATTCATAATCGAATGAATGAGTGATTCTCTGGAAGTCATTTGCATCGGTGCTGTGATGTCATCGGAGTTACAAATCGGCTCCGTTTCACCGGGATTCCTATTAGGCTAAAGAGCAGCCGCCATGATGAACGACCACCACCAGTCTAATTATGAAAATCAACTCGGTCGCGTCTCTCCTCATTAAGTTCCAGCTGATCGAAAAACGACGATGACTCCGTGCTGCGATCCCAGGTGTTTTCCAAGCGAACCTCCCAAGACAAATTGTTTACCTCCACAATCTCCAGAGCCTTACATTCTAAGGAAGAAAAATCATTTTAAATGAATTTTGCTTCCAAATTAAAAGATCAAATTTGAAATTTAAATGATAACAAATCGACCCATAATTGAAGATCTTTTTTATTTTGATTATGTGTTGGTAAGAAACTCGCCCTTCCCCTCGTTCTCTTTGTTGTTTGTTGTTTTTTTTTTTAATGCCGCTTTTAACACTCATTACTTGGCTGAAAAGTTGAATTGCAAATGAATGGATGTTGAAGTTCCAAGAATGAGTTTCTCTCCATCGACGAAAGCCAGAGCGCCAAGTGATTAATAAACCTTTAAAAAGATTATAATTTATTGCTATAACGTGATGATGGCGAACGTCCTTGTTTTACTGCAACTTGGATTTACAGGGGAAAGGAATCCATTATTTAAAACCCAATTGACTGGGTTAATTTAAGGTTAACATAAGGTCAGTGCCCGTTAAAAAAAAGAGAATTATTTAGAAGAAAAAACGTAAAAAACGTAACGGAGACGTTATCGGGCATTTTTACGCACTTTTATCGCCTCTTTATTGCTGTTTTACGCATTTTCTCGCTGTAGATTATTACACACTGGAGCCTTAAAAACAGGCCCGAAGAGCTCTTGCAAGGTTGTGGGGCAGTTTGTTTTCCACTTTACACTCACATTAAGCTTTTAAGGCATAAAACATAAGTCTATCAAGATTTTAATTATCGGCAACTTCACGTGGGTTTTTTTTTTCTTAAGCCTGTGCTGATTTAGAGACTTGAAAGTAGAGTCGTCTGGGGATTTTTCACAATGTTAAAGAATGTTGATTAAAGAGTTACCAAAAAACTTTCAGAAAGTATGCCCAATTTAAAAGTGGGTTTTCTCTTCATCCGAAATTGTAATTCTCTGATGATAATAATAAGAATAGAGAAGGAAATGCTTCAAAGATTGACTACATATATATGTGATGCTTTCCCTTTTTTTTCTCGATTATAAAACAGATGCGTGTAAAGATGTAGGCCTACCCATTGTTGCTGAATGTTAGTCATTAGAACGAATTACTTATAGTAAAAGAAGCAATTATTATAACATTAAACAGACGGTAACCCGATGATAAAATCATTCCAGAAGAAAAGAAAACTAGATGATTTACGAGGATTGTTCAATAGAAACACGCTTAGAGGCTGGGAAGCAATTTTTATTCAAATAATTTAAAAGAAATCTCCATAAACATTAAGACACGAATCCCATTGGTACACTCCGTAATCTAAGATTCCCATCTGGTAAAATCCTGTGGTTGTTCGCGGAACCATTGCGTAACAGCAAAGTCTACGTCAGCGTCGGAATTGAACCGCCGTCCTTTTAGTAATTGTTCCCACACTGACACTCAACTTTTCAGAAAGTTCCCTAACGCAGCCTCTTAGCGCGTAAAGCAATTTCCAAATGCCTTAATTTTCATCTGATCTGAAACACGAACATGTCCTGAACGGGACAAATCTTTCGTGGATTCCCTCCCTTGTCGAAATTTCTTGCACCATTCAACCACTGTCGAATGAGAATAATTATGGTCGCCATAAGTAGCTTTCATTCTTGTAAAAATTTCAAGTGGCTGACACTCTTTAGCGGCCAAAAAATGAATAGCTAATATATCGGCCTCGGTGGCTCAGGGGTTGCGTGGTCGCCTCTGATGCCCGAGGACGCGGGTTCGACCCCGGCCGAGGACGACGAGGATTTTTTCAGGGGGAAAATCCTGAGATCACGCACTTCCTTCGGAAGGGAAGTAAAGCCGTTGGTCCCGTGTAGTCGTTTGCCGGCTGCACGTTAAAGAACCCTTGCGAGGCAAAATTTGCGGCCCCTATAACGCCGTCCTGAAATGACCATGGCAGTTGAAAAGGACGTTAATACCAAACAAACCAAACCAAACCAAAATGAATAGCTAATATGTTTGACAGACACCTCACTAGTACTTAAACAATGCATATAAACAACTGCCTTCCGTTGTCTACGCGATACCTTCCAAATGTTTTTCTATTGAACAATCCTCGTATAATCTACACAGTGAGACGAGGATGAAAATGTTCGAAAACCTAGTATATGATAATTAACGTACAAATGAATGTAATGATAATTTTTCTCATTAATGTTGTTTTGTCCCCTCGCAACATTCTCGAACTCTGGAATATTGGAGATCCCATTGCTCAGCATTTCTGAAGTTCGATGCAGCAGTACTTTTACTTCTGTTTTTACTGGCACGAAGGAAACTATACGCTTTGTATACATAAAGCTTGTGAACATGGACAATTTTTTACCTACTTCAAGCGAAATTTAAATGTTTAAAGAAGAAGGCGTAAAGAAATGTATCTATATTCAAGAAAACAATTTTTTTCGTTAACAATAGTCGACTCTATGGTTGTACACTGGTGATCATAAATTAAGGGATTTGCAGAATGGAACCCTTCCGTAAATCCAATCAACATCAAGGCTATTCTCTAGGTCATGTAAACACAATTCAATTATTAAACACAAATGTGGCAGCACTGCTGTGGACGGAACAACATAAAAGTGCATGGACACCCCTGACACAAAAACTTGTAGCAACCCCCCCCCCCTAGTTTTGTAAACTGTAGGCGACGTCTAGTATGCGTGTGGTCTACCCGCAAAGAAACACACGCAGCACAACGTGATGGCATGTTCAAAGCCAGGGTATTCAACAATGATTGGGGGATAGCATCCCATTCCTGGATCAATGACGTTCGCGGAGGTGATACTCGTGCAGCAATACGTCATCCCATTCGTGCTCGATGGAATTTAGGTCCAGGGACCATGCTGGCCAATACATGCTCCATGTTCCAGTAGCCATTCACTATGCGAGCCCGAAGCGGACGGGCATAATGGCATTATTGTTCATTGTTCATGTGGAAATCTGGACCTACTGCATCAATGAAGAGACGAACATGTTATAGCCCCTTTGTTAAAGACTTGTAGCGGTTTACGGGAACTCATCACGATCCCCGCCCACACCACCATATCGCCACCGCCATAGCGGTCATGTTCTATGATGTTAACGGGGCTGGATCGTATCCCACGCGCTTCTCCAGATGTGAACACGTCCAGAATCAGAGTCCAGGCTGTACAGGAACTCATCCAAGAACATGACCTGACTCATGGTTCTTGGTTCATGCTGCATGTTTGGTGCACCAAGCCAACCGTTCTCTACGGTGCCCCTGGGTCAACGGGACGCACTTCATCAGTCGTTGAGCATATAGGCCAACTGCGTGGAGTCTCCTGTATACCGTTTGCCTGGAAATCTTAACCCCGTGGCCGCAGACAGCTCTCTGACAATGTCACAGGCTGTGCTTTGCTTGTTCCCAGGGTCGTCCAAGGGTCTTATCTGGGCGTGGTGACCTTTGGACGACCCTGACTTTAAGTGTCTGCGGGTGTTTTCATCCTGTCCACAGCCTTGAAAGGACGCTAGTTGCCACATTCAACGCCCGAGACACTTCAACCTTGGACTGCCTTCTTCCAATCGCCCAATTTTTCGCCCTCTCATTTCACTCTCTAAATGGACAGGATGGATCATTAGCAACAATTATCGAATGCTCAGTTGCCAATGAAAGTTAAAAAACACGTTCTTTATGGCACGTGCCCTATGACCTATATCGCAAGGTCAATGAGGAAAGTTTGTTCCGTCACCAGTGGTGCTGCCACTTTTGTGTTCAACGAGTATTTAATGATGGTATGGTGTTTACAGGACCTATAGAATGACCTTACCAAGTTTAGTGCTGATCGGATGTGAGGAAGGGTCTCATTCAGCAAACCCCTTTATTTATGGACATTAGTGTGGATATAAATGCCCGTCATATAAATGGCAGGATTAATTTGTAGCCATGAAGTCATAAAAGTAGGCCTCCTTTTTGCAGACGTGCTAACCTATATTGAAGGACCCTTGAAATAGCAGTGTGCTTGCAATCGGACTAAAGGTTTTTGGATAATGTTCCCAGTTCCCCTTTGTTTTACTAAAGTGCTATTGTTTATTCGTCCAGTAAATGTCACGATAGTTTCAGAAGATTACGGGTTCATGCTACATTATTGATTTACAATTTCTAAGCTTACCTAAAATATTTAGAAAAAATTGGAAATGCTCGTTCTGCACCTTTCCAAGAACGAAATCATCGACATGACGGTCTTCTATTCCTATGAAACCGAATCTTCGATTCCTACGAATTGATGCCCTAAATAAGAAAGTCGAGTGCTATACACCATATTGCCATTAATGACCGGACACTTTCGATTTTAGACGTTTTGTCGAATATCTAGAAAAATACTTGACGAATTATCCTGAAATTTCAGGGGTGTAAAAAGGATGTTACACCTCATACATTTCAGCGAAGGTTTTCTCCCCAAGGCAAATAGGGGACCAGCAAAGAAGTGAACCAAACAAATAATGTTTGGAATCACCCTGTAAAAAATAATGCTTGAAATGCATTGTAGCTGTAGCATATGCTTAAGAGGCTTGTTTTACTTTTCTGTGTTCATTTGTATGAGAATAGCACGTATATTCATGGAGATATAAAGGTTTCTTTAAAAAGGTCGAAATGTTTTCGTAAGTTTTTTGTTTATAACAAGCATGATTTTCAACCCAATGCAATGCCATTTATAGAAAACTTGGCAAACTATAGTACAGACAACACCCTGTAATCAGAATAGAAAAATATTAAATATTTGATGAAATATGAGCATTTTCACTAAATAATGTTTAACTGCGCATGCGCATGCGTTACCAAATTGTCTTTTGCATAATTTATTAGCCAAATGTATAGAGCTACT
>JAHWFO010001556.1:12394232-12443988 GCA_023313115.1 Rhysida immarginata | reverse complement strand
TCAAGTTTTCTGTAAATGGCATTGCATTGGGTTGAAAATCTTGCGTGTTATAAACAAAAAACTTACGAAAACATTTCGACCTTTTTACAGAAACCTTTATATCTCCATGAATACACGTGCTATTCTCATACAAATGAACACAGAAAAGTAAAACAAGCCTCTTAAGCATATGCTACAGCTACAATGCATTTCAAGCATTATTTTTTACAGGGTGATTCCAAACATTATTTTTTTGGTTCACTTCCTTGCTGGTCCCCTATTTGCCTTCGGGTGAAAACCTTCGCTGAAATGTATGAGGTGTAACATCCTTTTTACACCCCTGAAATTTCAGGATAATTCGTCAAGTATTTTTCTAGATATTCGACAAAACGTCTAAAATCGAAAGTGTCCGGTCATTAATGGCAATGTGGTGTATATGTCTATAGACAAGGAGACCAAGAATTGACTTTCTTCATACAAAGGAAGATTGCTAAACGTTTGAGCACATCAGTTCATGCTATACCGAAAGTCTTCCATCAAAATCTACAAGGAAAGGTTTCTAAGAAATGTCCTGTCCATGCACTGAAGGGGTCGTACAAAAATAAAAAGAAGACCAATTCTAGGAAACTTTAAGAAAAGACTGGCAAGTAATAAATCTGAGTTTATGATGACGCTGAACGAAACCCTTTTCTATGTAAGTGATTGCACGGTTCTTAGCGAATTAACCATTCAAAACCCGAAAAAAAGGATCCAGAATTGGCATCCCAAGAATGAATGGATTTTTCCACTCGCCCATAAAGGCTGCATCCGGATGACATCAGATGATTAAGCCGGCCAATAAAGTACGTGGAAGACAAGAGTCATGTTCACTGAATCAATCCGAGACCGATCGATCTCTGTGACAGGATGCATTTTTTTGTTGAAAGTAGCCGTCCCAATCCGGGACTACGCTAACCGTAAATGTTTTGCAACAATGTTGACTGTGGTAGGTTGTTGCATGTAGTTGCTTCCAGTATTATTAGGAGACTAAATGTGGCCCCGGAGAAAATTATCCGAATCATTATTCAATCTCCTCTACCGTTTAGGTTGTCCCGTAGTAAGACTGTTCAATGGATTCTTGCCGTTCACGTCATATTTTTGTCCTGCCGTTGGTGCGGAAGGAATTGAGATTCATTGGACCAAGCTACTTTTTTCAACTTATCAAGCCTCCAATTCCGATGCTTCTTGTCCCATAGCAGGTGAACTTTTCTGTAATAGCAAAGGCACCCTGATGGTCTCCTAATGGTATAACCACTCAGGGACAAGATACGTCGCTTTGTGCTTTCGGGTATGATTTGTTATCATACTGTTACCTTCTGTTATTCCGGCCGCAGATGACGCTTTGTTTCAGAACTGCGATTCTTTAAACGCCTGAGATATTTTTCCACGTGAAAAACCGACAATATTAGCGGTTTCCAAACTATTCGAATAAACTTTTCTTGCACTTACCATCATGCCAAGTTTGAAGTCATTTATGTCCTTTGTGTTACCAGTTAATTGCTAACAAACCCTTGTTCAAACAGCGTACATGTCTTTTATGTACTACACGTTGCTTTTCGTCACTGTGATTTGTTTCCAAGTCGAATAGGTGGTGTGTTGAATACAGTGGTCAAATTAGATCTTACTAGCCATTGTTTTAAAAGAGAAGATGAATGAAGTCTCTCATGTGGCACGAATAACTATCCAGGGCTTCTTTCATATACAACAGATATCGCTTCTCTCGTCTAGCTGAAGTTCGCCAGATATGTCGCTGATCTAAATTCGAATGTCTGCGACAGATTCGCGTGGCGATTGGATCGTGAGAACCTTCTACCAGCTACCAAACAAGAGCTCCGGGTACGAATAGAAGGCCCTGGTTACAATAGAAGCAAATTTAAGAAATTTTCAAGAGGAAATTTAAGAATTTTCATTCAGCCTATGCCATATAGAAATTGCTATCATCGCTCGTGATAGATTCACGAGATATCAAGATTTGTGTCTATAATGCTTTATACAGCTCTGTAAATCTAATCCATGTTACGTAAGTAAAAGTAAATAGTTTAAGACTACAAATGATTACTCTTTATGCATGTAAAAACACATTATTATTATTTATTCTGCAGAAAGAAAATAAGGAATGAGTACTATGGTGACGAAACCACAATTTGAATAAAGACTTTCATCAAATATAATTTGAATAAAAATGCATGATATCCAACCACACCACAAGATTTAATAAGATGGTAAACAGCATATGTGAAGCTAGAGTGGAAGTAAATTAAATTCAGGAGTCGTTTATAAGTGAAACCTTTACCTAGAAGCCATTTTCCATTACATAAAAAAGGAGTAATCTAATGTAAACATTAAAATCTCTAAGGCTGTTTGTGTTTGCATTCACTTTTCCTGTAGCCAACGGAAAAAATATTAGTATGTGTGAATGTTATAAAGCCCTCGGGAAAAAAAACTTAATATACTGTTGATGACTTCATTGCACTTCAATCTTCTTGACACCATTATCAATTAGTATTATGTTACTAACTTCAGGGAATATCAGTATGCGTTTCATTTCTTTAAACTGGAATTTAACAACAACAACGAAGACGGGAAAAAAAGAAAACATGCTTAATAGGAATGAATAGCAATGAATAGCAAATAAATACTTTAAGAAATAGGCGCTATTAGGGATTGTTCACTCTGCATTCATCTAAGATTTGATTATAATCTGTAGATCTATTCTAGATTCTTATTCAATTGAAGCAATTTCTATTCAATCTATCCATATTCGCAAAATCAGAATAGAAACAGAATATAAATTAGTAGTTAATAAAAAATTAGTAAAATTAGTAAAATTATTAATCATTATTACCATTTTTATTAAAATTTTCCGTAGAAAACAAGCGCTCTTCAAACGTGAACTCTGATTGGTAAAGAAGTTTGAATTTATTTCTGAACTTCGTTGAATCGAGAATTGACTATACCTTATTCCTTAGCTTAAAAAATATTCCCAATTTTGCAATAATATAGAACCTAAGATCCAACGGGTCTTGTTGGATATTAAATTTATCACTCCATCTAAGATTATGCCAGAATGGTACTAATTAATTTAAAGATATAAATGCAGTTAATAAAAAATGCTTCCAATGTTAAAAAGAGAGGCATGTGGACCGTCCTTCTCCTTTGCATATTTGTGGGCAACTTTTAAATATTTCCGGGAGACTTGAAAAATTAACATAAGCTTGGTTTGTAAACTTTGGGACATTAATGAGGCACTAATGAATGGAATCCTTTCGCTTCGAGGCATGCATAAAATTGTTGGAAAAAAGTTGAAATTGTATGATAATAATTTAGATTTTACATTATGTCCTGCTGTTTTATGCTTCTAAGTTTTATGCGGCTGAAAATACGATTTATTTTCAGCAATATCTATGTTACCAGAGGTCATGAAAAAATTTAACCCTCCTGAACCATAATACTTCGAGCGGTATCCACCTAGCCAATCTTTAGCCGACCCGGAATAGCATGAAACAAGTGAACCCATTAACCTAAAGTTCTACCCAACATTATGAATAAATTAAAATTATTCTTTCCATAATGCGTTTAAAAAACAATGAACAAAGTTCTACACTGTCTGTTTTAATGGCGAGAAATGGCAATCCTGAAACCTTATGTGAATACAGAAAAGGCTAGAGCCATAATAGTAATTTCTGAATAAAAAAAAAATCAGAAAATATTCAAATCGAGTTATTAATTTTTTATAGGGAGTACAATATTTCATTGCTGAAGAGAATACATTTGTCATTCTTTTCCGATGATATTTTTATATTTTTAGCGTGCTTTGCAGTTGAGCCGCGAGCATTGGGTTGTGGACGGGTCGTCATTGTCGGATAGGATGAGATTTCAGATCTCTATTTCTCTTCTTCATTTGCCTCTTTATCTGGCGTGTATTGTTTCACCGACGAACAGAAACAAGGGATCGGATTTGTTTGGTGCGGGAGAATGCGCCGAGTCACGCCACCCAGCGCTCGTGATTGGCAACTCATTAAGAGACGGGGCCACCGAGACCCCGATCGCTGCCAATCAGCCATCAGCCACCGACGCCAATTAAGACTAATGGAACAGCTGCAACGACGCCTGGCGACCGAAGCCATCAAGCTCCGCCCACCCCGGCGACTACAATGTACAGCAGTCGATGTCTAATGGACTCCCCCCGAGTCCCCTCGTTGTGTCTCGGGAAAACGACGACCTTCTTTCACTCTTTCCAGCCATGTCTCGCACGACATCCGTCTCAAGACTCCTCCTTCCAATTTCCTACTCATTTCTACACCTCAGTACGCTATCTGCGCTGGATTGTCTTTTAACCTCTGCGACAGGAAATATTAATAATAAATTATAGCGAGGGGGGGGGGGGGGGTTAAGTAAATTCTTAATTATCTTTATAATAAGACTCCGATAGAGCTCGAGTGTTGACCTAGTGATAAAGGCATTTCTAACCTTCATTTGTACCTATATCAGGAAAATACAATTTAATTAAGATTAATTACACTTATAATTAGGGATTTCATTCCCTTATTACATTAAGGTTGCAGTTTCATTTCTGGGAAAGCATTAAAGATACTTTCAAAATTTCTTTTTCTGTAATGAAGAAAACTGATTAAATTTAATATATAAATAATAAGTATATGATTTTTTAAAGATTAAATGTAATAAAGGGAAAATATATTAATAAACTAATTAGATATTAACATTAATAAAATTTCAATAAAATTTGGCAAATTGTAACAATAGAATTTGTTAATGGAAAGAATTCAATTGGATAGAGCCTACTTTTCAATAAAGCCCTGATTACATTGAAAATTAAATTCAAAGTCAAATGAATCATGAAAAGCGTGACGAATAAACAAGGCAAGTGCGATGTTATTTTATTATAAGTCTTTACGCCCGGCATTCAATAGAAATTGAAAAGTGAAGTTGGCCTTTGGTTTCATTTCCTTCGTTTCATTCTGCAATCGTCCCGTGTGTAAAAGTTTTGATAATATCAGCTTTAAATTATCGAGCCATTCAGCCGTAGGTTCAGCATTCTTTAAAGCCGTTTAGAAGTTTTGGTTGTTGTTTTGGGTTTTTTTTTTTTCCTTTCTTCTTTTCTTTTCTCCTTCTCTCCTCCCTCCAAGGTCCTTTTATGCATAATTTCCTGTTCTTTAATAGATGTTTAAATAACATCACGCCGTCCAAATTTGCAGGTGTTTCCTGTAAATAATATTTCTCTTCTCCTTTGTTGCTTAACGATGAAATAATTATTTTCATTTTGCTCAAGTTATAGTAGCTGTTTTTAGTTCTTCTTGTTATTAAAATGTCCCTCCGGATGAATTTAGGTTTCTCCTCTTTTTTGGAGGTGAGTGGTGTATACAAACATATTTTATTTTCCACCACCTTGCCGAACCTGTTGGGTTGTTTCCACCCACTGTTTCTACGGAATGCCGTCCTCGGTGACAGGTGACCAGGGAAACCGATGCCATCATCGGAGGCCATCGGACTCCTTCGGGGAGGAATCTCGCACCGACGACGTATCTGTTGTGCACCAGGTGGCAGCAGCAAGCGTCGCTTTGTTGTTGCGCAGGCGCAGTCGTACTCCCTCCCCTCTATTTTGGGTCGGACCGGCGGAAGCAAGGGGTCAAAGGTGAACGATTCTCCGCAGCTTCGTTTGCATGGCATTTAGCGAGGACTAGGGAGAGGCCCGTACGCGCGAGCGGAAGGCGTAGGAGTCTGTGGTTCACGCCCCCTTCTCCTTCTTCCTCCTGTTTCACTCATTTAATAAGATTTGATGGTCGTGGATTGGTTCTTGTATCTGTCCTTCGAGGGGTCATAAAGAACCCGACCGCGAACGGTCAAAAAAGTCAAGCTAGGAATGTGGCGTTTATGTCAGATATGAATTCTTTAACCCTGTTTGGCCCCTTGATGTAATCTACTCTGCGTTAATTCATCAGGGGACCATCTTTATACTATTCCACAACCTCATCCGCCCCTTCCCAACCTGCAATCATCTTCGAAGGAAGCAAGAAAACGAGAGAAGATAAACGCCGTATAAAGAGTTCAACGGTCCAAAAAGGAGTTTCTTCAATGGAAATAAAGAAAACGCCAAATGGTTCAGTCAGGAAATGTTCATTAAAATTCAGTAACACCAAAAAATAAATAAATTTTCTCTATAAATATATTGATGGTAAAGGAATAAAAAAATTCTATTTATCTTTATAGGAATTTCATAAAGTTTTTAAAGGGCTTTTAACTTTAAACGTGAATAAACCATTTCATTGATATTTTAAACCTTTATGTTCCACAATTGCGAATAAAAAAAAAGCCTAGTTGATATTAAAAAAAACTTTGGAACTTGTATTCTATGAAACGTTTCAAAAGAGCGAGTTGATATAAAATGTCAGTTTAAAAAATTGTCACAATTAATTTGTTTTAAAATCTCTGGAAAATAAAACTGAGATATATCAAGAGGTCAATTCATGAAGTTTTCTGTTAAATTTTCTGTAAATTTTTTACATTTTTTGATTATATTTTTTTAAAAAGGTATAAAATTTATTAAAGAATATCTTTCAAATTCTCTCATATTCCATAAATCACGTGCAATTATTGCACAGTGTTCTGCAGAACTTTCCACCCCTTGCATTTTTTGAACTTTTTGATGAACAAACTCAAAATGTCAGATATGCGGATGTTTCGAAAATTATGTGTCCCGTAAGTTCAAAAATGATGCTTTGTTCCAGAAAACCCGTTTACTTGAGTTCTATTTTAATGAATGCAACTTATCAAATCTCCTTTATTGCATTGTGCCGATTTTTTTTTCTTTGTGTATATATGTGAAACTGAACATCCGGAAAACTTGCTGGTATATGACGCTAGTGGGTCAATATTTGCTCTAGAATGCCGTTATTTCTGTATGAAATTTACACGCCTTAATTAAATTATTTTGCAATATTCTAAGAAAACCGTGGGTTACTGACATTTCAAGGTTTTTAACAGTTTCCTCATAAAAGCACGTAAACTAAAGAATCGTTGGTTTAATCTCGGCCGAGAATGGAAAAATTTACTATTATATATAGAAATTTAAGAACAAAGCCTCTTTATACCGTACACAAAGAGAAAACGTTGCATAAGATCACCATTTTTTTGTTTACTGTTAATAGATTCAATGCTCTCCGTGAAATCCAATTTTGGGGACGGAAAGATGTTAAAATTCTTCTGAAAGATTTCTTCACTGAATGTTTTCACCCGTATTTCTGATGATACAACACGAATTGTAATGGATGAAAAAATGTAAAAATGATAAAACGATAGCAGAATTGTTGGAAAAAACATGAAAATTTCCTGTACTGAATTTTCCTTAAGAAACGGAAAAATGATTGGAAGAAATGTGTAGAAGTAATTGGAAGTAGTTCCTGGTTTTGATTTCTTGGAATTACTTTAACATATTTTGAACTGATATATCATATAATGTATTATTTACAAAAACTTTTGATTATTGTATAAGGTGTTATTAGAGTTTGAAGAAAATTTAAAAGCATTATGAAGACTTCAATACTTTGCGATTATGAAACTCCAAAATATCGAATTTAAAATCATGTTCACGTCTAATCTGAGGAACGTAAATATATTTTCAGGTTGTTTGTAACCAATAGTGTTTTACCAGCAAGCCTGCAGTTATATAATAATGGAATGGCCATTTTTCTAGAAAGCTGCAATAGCCAATATTGTAGCAGTATAATTATTCGGCTTTGTCTTTCGAAACAGCAACCAAGGCACAAGTGTTTGTGGCTCTGCAGTGGATATAAACATTATTCATAGACCATCTTTTTAAAGTAGTAAACTGTATTTTTTCATAATCGATGGATTGTATTTTAAAATTTTTAATTTAGTGGAACAGTATATTTTTTTGAAATCCTAAACTTAATTATCAATTGCAATGGTAGGCATTAAAAACGTCATCATCGAAACGCTTACTAAATTATTGCCAACATTCTTAAAAAGCGAAACTGAAGAAACATATAAGATTAGTCCTAATTGGGCGCAACATTGTTGTTGTTATTATTGTTTCTAACAATAAATAAATAAATAAATAAGGGCAATAATATTTGTCCACTGCATTATTTACACTCTTTTGTATTTCTTATTTATACTTTTATCATAAAACTGATAAGAATATGACTGGATTGAGAAATTTGCTGTTTCGGAGTCCTATCTACATAGTTAAATAAAGACAGATTAAAAATTATTTTAAAAAATAATGAAAAGGAGATGAAAGTGCGGCTCAATTAGAATATAAAACAACAGCGCAATATCAATCAGAGAATTTATTAGAATTAAAAAAAAAATCCGCATTTTTTCAATAATTCACTTTGTCTTTTGTGAAATTTTTGGATGAATTTTTTGATTCCATCTAAACACGCCCTACACAAGATTTCTCCAACAGCATGTTCAAGAAGGAGGGATTGACCCCAATTTTAAATTTCATCTTAACATTATATGAATCGTCCGAAAGAAATTTAGATCGAAGATCATTGAAGCTTTTGGTTATGTCGTTGTTTAAAGATATACAGGGTGTTTCCTTTACTATATACCAAAAATGAAAGACTAATACTCAGATTTATTTCAAATTTTCGATACAAAGGCGTCAAGTGAACATTTTACTAACATGCATCCTAAACCTCGATTTGACCTCCGTTTCGCACCATGTACAATTCATATCAATCTTCGGTGTTCCCCATGTGTTACGCAGGATTGCTGGTGTTATCATCTGAAGTGGTTTCTGGATCTTTGCCTTCTGGTTTTCCAAAGAGATTGGATGTTGGGAATGCACAGTGTTTTTTTCCAACGTAAAGAAATCAAAAGATTGGTGGTCAGGAAAGTTGGTCTTCTCGTGCGAACCACTGGTTATTACATGTTGCATTTAGGAATTTCCGCGCTTTCACTGCCCGTGCATATCGGATATACAGAAAAAAAATTACAGCCTTTTTATTTTGGTATATAGCAAACGAAACATTCTGTATATACTATTACTACTTGAATATAAACGAAACAAAGAAGAAGGCACCTGATCTACTTGAATAGAAAAATTCGAAATGTACATTTCGATCACTACATGATGATCACTCAGTATGCTTCAGACACAACCCCGAGGTTTATTTATCAGTCTCGTTTATACAATTACCAGTTTTACGATATACAAAAATAACGTTGGGAATAAGATTAACATTTTAAATTAACAGCTTTTCAATATAAACTTGTAAATATTGTATATCAAATTAGACTTGCTTATAAGCTATAAAATAATCTCTTGTTGACAGAAATCCTTGATCAATGACAAACTATACAGAAAGGAGTCAGTAGATTCCTATTTTACTTCTGTAAATGTTAATCATAATTTTTTCTGGGATAAGAGGTTTAGCTGAATTCGGTTGGGAATCTAACCGAAATCTCAGATATGTGAGGCAACCCATTTCACAATATATATTTTTTTTTCTTTCAGATTTTAAGTTTTTATAGATTAAGCTATTTTAGACATTAAGTTTCAATCTGCAGCATTTTATTGCGTTATTTTTGGGTTATTGCGATCATTTTCAAGAAGTAAACCTTATTTAATAAAATAACGAGTTGTATGTAAAATTTTAGTTTACTTAAAATTTTATTGATACATGTATTATTCTACACATTTTGAAATCAAAAGAAAACGTCATAAAGTTTTTCTAAGCATGTGCACATAAAAACGATAATAAAAAATAATGACAAGCCTATAAACACTGTACATTAAACAGATCGATTTCATCCCCTTAGCAGAATTTGTTTCTCTTCCTATTTTGCATACAAGAGCCTTTCTGTCGTCTATCAGTGAAGCCCCTTTCTTAAGGGATGGCAGCACTGTGACCCCAATCATTCACGAACAATTCAAAAGTTTCAGCAATTTGACAGATCGAGCTATTGAAGCATTCGCATAGAAGAAAAGCAATATTTTTTATCCCCTTTCTTCTCATGAATGGGAAGGAAGACAGCAACGTGGAAGAGAAGGTGGAGGCGTGGGAGTAGCTGCCCATCCCTCTCTGTCGATCCCTATCTCATTTACATCCATCACGAGATGACATTGCAACGCGCATCCGAAACACCTTCGTGGACGGGTTCAATACTTAAGACGACGGTGAAGAAATTGATCTTCAAAATTCCTATACCCGTGTAGATGAAAGGTTCAAGAAGGGAAAAAAACAATTGTTGTTATGAACACTTTCTTTTTTTTATTCTTTAAGGATTCTTTGAGTTGTAGTACCGACGATGAGGAAACTGAAGGCAAGGGAGGACTGTGAGATGGAGAGGAGGGAGGGCGTGGACGGAGGGCGTGAGGCTGGTGACGGATCGAACCCTTGACCTCAACCGCCAAGGTGGTCGTTGGAAGCAATTTGTGTCAAAATTTGAGTTCGCCGCTCCAACCCCTCTGCTTGTCAGAAGAAATTGGTTTGTCTGTTTGAATTCCGAGCTCAGTGAATGGAGTCAGTAAACTTTCTGAATTGATTCCTCGACTATTATTTTTCATTTTTCAATAGGCTCAAAAGAGTTTAAGGGAAGCAGGAAAATGATGGACATGCCATAACAATTTGATGACATTCTCTGTTCTTATCTCTACTACATAGCTTTATTTTTGTTTGTTAATCAGTTCTTTTTCCAATAGTAATTTTTTTTCAGCATTTAGAAGAACGCTAATTAAAATTGCCTTGGATGTCTAAGCAGTCAACTGTGAGATACAAAATGTTAACTGAAAGAGAACGAGTCTTTAAATAAGAGTCGTTTTAACCATTTATAAATATACAAATCGTGTTTACTAGCAAGGAAATAACGATTTAAAAGAATGTAAAAAGAAAAAAAAATATAACTAGAACCTTTTTAAAGAGAATAATTCAAATTTTAAGATACCGTTAGTCACTTTTTAAGGTTATCATGGGTTAAGGTTGTCGTGACTTTCATCATTGCTCACGGCGTAATGAGATAATTTTAATTTTATTACTATTTTGGGAGATGTGCATATGCTAGCACGGCGTAATGACTACTTTGAAGTGATATAATTAAAAAAAAATCATCTACTTAACACTGTTAATCTTACTTAAAACATCGCATTCGTGTTCATTAATCTTGATCAGTGTATTGTTTCTATTTTATTAAATTCAGACCCAATGATTTTATGATGATGAACTTTGAACTTTAACTTTCAAATTTAACCTTTCAAAATAAAAATACAGTAGAACCTCGATAAATCGAATTCCTCCCTTATTCGAAGTCTCGGTCTATTCTCTTCCTTTTCGAGGCTAAAACCTTTATGCTTCGAAGAAATAGAACTCAATAAATCGAATTTTTCTGGAGAAAAGTTAGCCTCTATAAATCGAAGTTAACGCAAATAAATTCGCCCACAAATTGAATTTTGTCAATCCGGATCTCTAGTAATCTCTTCCCTACTAGAATTTTACATAAGCGGTTCGGATTGGTTTTCATACATATCAATTGATAATACCAGTTGATACTGTGGATACCAGGTGACATGCGGAAACGTCCATCCACAGAGATCGGCCTCGGTGGCTCAGTGGTTGCGTGATGCCCGAGGACGACGAGGATTTTTTCAGGGGGAAAATGCTGAGATCACGCACTTCCTCAGGAAGGGAAGTAAAGCCGTTGGTCCCGTGTAGTCAGCCCTGGATTTATACATAAGCAGAGTAAGCACGTGCTTAGGACCCCATTAGACTAAGCATGTGAATAGGGGCCCCCGAATCCTCAGAAAACAGGATTTATACTGAGAAAGGTGTGTAGTGCTTAGGGCCCCTAAAGGTATTAGTCCGGCCCTGCGTGTAGTCGTTTGCCGGCTGCAGGTTAAAGAACCCTTGCGAGGCAAAATTTGCGGCCCCTATAACGCCGTCCTGAAATGACCATAGACAGTTGAAAAGGACGTTAATACCAAACAAACCAACCAACCATCCACAGAGTAAAAGACCAGCTGCTGAAACTTCACTTTTAACTGCGGAAATCTCATAAACGGTTCGTTATCCGAACCATGTTTATATGAACTTTTATTTTTATCTCGCTGTGGGGACTACCAGAAGTGTGTGACAAGGGTTTAGATACACCCTGTATATGTGGAGAACTGACATGTAAAATGTGCTCAGTGAACCCGAAAGCGTAAAGAAATCATATTCTTTGTACCATTACATTCAACTTTTCAAAATTTATAGAACAGTTTTATTTAATAATAAATTTTCATTTTTTTTTTTTTTTGCTTTAAAAATTTCGAACTCAACTTTCGCGTGCCAAAACCTTACATCTGATCATCCATTTGATAGTATGGATAATAGTAAGGAACTCGTAAAACTTCAGATGACCACACCAAAATCAGCATAATGGAACAATTCGAAATTTTTAAAGTGAAATATAAAAACGAAAATTTTATCATTAATTAATCAAATACATCTGACGCTGAATTATTATTCATAACTTTATAATTCCTTCCAGTTTTCTAAATTATTATGCCATTGTTATATCTTATTGTTAAATATAAAACTTAGTAATTCCTTGACTTTGAAAATGGCAAAGATCGCCGAAACGATCGTCAGTACTTATAAGTTATTAAGTTAATATTTGTTTTATTTGACTTTTACTTTGTTTTAGAATATTTAAAATTGACTGTTGTATGATTTCCATAACTGTGAACTGCCAAATATCACAAAGAAGTTTTCCTGAATTTGTTGTAACCAGACTTTGATACTCCAAACGAGCGGACACCAAATTTCATCTTTGACCAACGTCGTGATGGATAAAAGTATCGTCTTTGGAACTGTTCAAAGATATGTGCCTCAGTATGAATTATGAAGAGACCATCAAAAGAGTGAAGTTATGGGTATATTTTTACTTTGAATTTTAATTTGAGAGGTTAAATTATACTAAGATATTTTTATTTATATTTTAATTTTTAAAAAATTGCAACAGTATCTCTTTTAATTTAATTTTTAAGTCTCTTACAAGTGAGAAAAAAATTAGTAGACAGTTGATGGACTGGATGACATTTTATACTTAACTGTTATATCTTTCCAGCCACCTTAGCTTTTATCGGCCCACGTATTCCACATAGTACCAGTTTAATATAGTTTAATAAAGAAGAGAAGAAAAGGGAAAGTTGACATTTTCCCCTCTATATTTTTATGAGTGACTGATGTTAATTTGCGCCATTTCATCAGTCGAGCTAGTCTCTTGGTTGAAATCCGACCCTATAGTTACTTGTTCCCGTTCCACAGCCGGGCTTATTATCCGTGTCGCCGCTAATGATAACATAGAAGCTCAAGAAAAGAAGGAAAATTAATCAGGTAATCTTCATGATTACATTTGATGTCCACCTGTCACAAATTGTTCGGCAGCAATTTCGATTTATAGCCCGAGAAGGGCACTCGGCTTGGAGCCGTGTCGTCAGAGCCGTCTGCAGCCGAAGCGATTAAAAGGGAGGGCGAAAAAGAGGAAGAGGGGATGGGAGGCAAAATACCCCAAAAAAACATTACTTAATTTGTCAATCAGTTGAACAAACAAACATTATTTCCTCCCCTCCCTCCTCCTTTTCTCTTTCCTTTCGCCTTTTTTATTTCTCTCGAAGCCGCCGGACGTGAAATTTCACGCGGTAAATCGAAAATTCTTCGCAAACTACCATATCCAATTTCCTCTGCCTCGAACATTAAGCTACGCTATCATTTGACTTTAAGTGATAACTTAAAGAGTTATTGCTTAAACATTAAAAAGTCTGTTAGAATTTCTCATTCAGAAAACAAGATTCTGACCTCCGCCCGCAAACAAAAAAAAAATAATGATGCAAACAAAAAAAAGTCTCATCATCCATAATAATGTCGTTGCATTGCCTCATTAGTTTATTATAGTAAAGGTATTAACTAAATGATCGAACATTAGAATTTGTCTTCTCTTTTTTTCCATTAATATTTCCTCGATAGTCAATAATGTTTTACGATCAGCCATAAATGAGACTCCCATTATACAAGGATTTGGGCGAAGGATGGGCGACGATCTAAACGCCGACCTTGTGGCGAAATTTGCTCGTTGAACGTGTAATTAGAGGGAACAGTTTTCCGATATATTTTACATTAAAAAACTAAAAAGAAAAAAAAACTTATTTAATATACTGAATTTAGTGTAGGAATAAATTTTCATCCTACGCTATTTTAAATTTTAAGTGCCTTTTGTATCTTTCTTACTCTCATTTAGACGTCTCGATTGGTTCTTATAACACTGAATTTTAAAACCTGAAGTTTCTAATTTAGAGAAATGAACTTGCATAAGATATCGTTTTTGATTTAAAAAATTCCTGCTGAATTCGTCAATACAATGGTCTAAATTTTAAGTGATTTAAACATTTCTTTGAGCTCCGTTTCATTTTGAGTACTTTTTCAAGCAATAAATGAAGTTAAAAACTGCCCAGAAACTCTGGACAAAATAAACATTACAGGAAAGAATGAAATAAAAAAAACGACAAATCCACAAAAAAAAAAAAAAAAATTTATTAATTCGGATGTACATTTCAAAGTCGATGCAACCTTCATTAGCAAATCATTCGAGATTTGGATCAGACTGAATGTAACAAACATCTTAATTTTTTATCCTAGTTTGCCTTTCTTTCCAAAAAGTTATTTACTTCAAACAAAGTAAGCTCTTTGATTATCGTTTATCATGGGATTCCCATATAAGAAGTTTATTTGTTAGATTAAGATCTATAACTTTTATAATTCGATCATTAAAAACTGTCTTAACTTTTAAAAATCTGATTTTAATATATAACGTTTTCTTTTTTAGTACATTACAATATCTCAACCCAGTTTGGGGTGGAACTTATGTGACTCATTTAAAACCAATTATAAATCTTTTTAATATGCTGACTCGTTGTATCTTTAACAATAATGATTTTCGTAAACATCAAATAATGAATTTTCACCAATTTTATCTTTTTAATTTGGCAAAATATACATGTAATTATGTAAAAATGAAACAGCCAATTTTCAGACATTTTAATTATAATTTAAGATATTCTAAAAATCTGACGATTCCAATTGAAATTCCAAAGCATTCTTTCGTTTTCCATCAAATAGATTATAATTATAAAAAATTGTTTAATGATCTACCAAATGAAATAAAATTATGTACTGATAAACGAAAATCTGGATATAAACTTAAAAATTGGATTATGACTATCAAAAACAATTAGTTTTTAATGGTTTTTATATGTTAATCAGTTTTAATTGTTGTTACCGTATATACTAATTTCTTTTCTTTTCTTTTGATGCTTTTCCGAATATACGAGCACTATGTGCTCATGGGAAATTCATCTTATTATATATTTGTATGTTTCTTACATTGGAATAAATAAATAAATAAATAAATAAATAAATAAATAAATGACGGCTGAAAAAAACTCTACAGCTTAATATGAAATTGTGGCGGGGGGAAATCATTTCTTTAAGTGTTTGAATTTTTTTGCTCTATATTCAAGTTATCTGTCCGATATTGAGTAACGATAAAGTTTGAATCCAGATCAACAAAGTGTGATAAACTGCGTCTTGCTTTGACTCGCATGACAAGCACTTGATGCTAATTACGTAAATCACTTTTAATATATTTAAATTTAAAACAAAATTCTTGTCCCATTTACTGAGTCAAACGACTTCTGCCAATGAAATGCTCCAAATACTATGACGAAAAAAAAAGAATATTTTTTCTTGCATAATTAATTTCTGTGTGCCTAATAGTCTACTTACCGTATCGGGTTCATTTGTTACGAAATCTTTTGATCAATCAAACGGATAATGGAATTTATTCACGAGATGTATGGTTAAAATCTTAGTACCAAATGATTTATTTCATTTAAAGATTCTTACGTTTACATAAGTTTGGCTTTGAAAGGATAACATTAGCTCAGAACTACGTAGTAGCTACAGTGCTCGTTAATTTAAACAGTACATGAGAATTTTGTTTTGCACAAACAATAATAAGATCTTTTAATTTTATTTGGAGTTCTCCTCAGTGAATAAATTTGAGTGTCGATTTTGTCTAACTTGACCGTTGAAGATACGAGGAAATAACCACATAAGCTATTAAAGAAATTCTCAGCAGGCCCATGGACCGCGTTTTTCGTCACTTTTCCACTGTTGAAGAAAATGGGAGCACTTCATTTTCAATGACTGAATAATAACAAAGAAATTTCACTGCTAACAAAAAACTAAACATATGATGTGAATTTCATAGTGAAAAATAAACCTCTGGGATCCTAAATTTTGACTGAAGTTAATTCGAAAGGCTCATGGTGAAATCAAATAATTTTCAAAATACTAGTGGTGTGTTTTCTCTGTTTCAGAAGTTTACTGCCAGTAGATTTCATTATGGTAAACTAGGAAAAATTTATGCAGTGCCTTCCCGTTGCCGTCTGGATGGTTATAAACACATCTTTATAGTAAAGGATAAACACAAACATCCATGCTGTAGCGGGATTCAAACAGACTCCAGCACGAGGAGATACAAAAGTAATTAACCCATTTAGATTACTAATAAGGGAATCCCTCGAACATATATGTCACAGGTTTCCACCAAATTGAAATATGTTACTCAATTGAAGCTACAATAGATGCTTGCAAAATAAGAGAGTGCAAAATTTTGTTTCTTTCAAAATAAACAAAGAAAACGAAAAAAATTGAGCACACATAGTCATACAAGGACTCCATTGTTAAAGCGATGTATTAATGCGCTTAACGGAACTTCTTTCTTCCACTACTCACAGCAATAAGCACGAATCCACTTCAGATGAAATAGACAGCAGCAGACGGCAATTGAATGGCTTCTCAAGTTTCTAAACAAACTTAGTTTTTAAAAATAGATTATTACAATTAGCTAATTGCCTTCCAGTACAAAATGTGTATAGTAATTAATAACCATTTCCTTAATTTATTATTTCATTTTATTAAGTAATTCGGTAATCAAACACGGGGCTGGCTTCATGTGCAACGTCGAGTAATACGTTGCGTTGGTGAGGGGGTATGTATCGCGGTGCTTTATAATTTTAAATAAAAATAGTATTCATGGATGCCTACCTCATCTTATAAATTATTTCGAGACAAATAACTATACAGCAAAATTAAGGTTTTATGCTTAATAACAGCGCTCTAACTGCAATTCTTTGGCGATCGCCGCTAACAAGTTCGCTTCCCCTCTTTCCGTCATGTTTGTTGAACTCTGCGCACTTCCGGAGCGCTTCACTGCCGCGCAACGCTATCGTGTGCTTGCGCGCAAAAAAAAGGCTATGTGGGGTTCCCTTGTAAGTCCAAAGGCATTTGATTTTATTTATTAGAATCGGGATACAGGAAACATCAAATTTGAAATTACTAAAAGATTATAAAATACAGGGTGCTATAAATGAATCATTCGATTTCAAAACACTGTATTTTCCAAAACACTCGTATTAAAAATACACATACATTGCGATTCTTTTAGCACTAGAGCCAAGAAAATGGCGAATATTTCAGCAATTTATAAAAGTATAATTATGAAGTTTGCCTTAAAGGGACGTGGGACACTAGGGGAAAGGGGGAGGGAGGGAATTCTGGTATCGTCGGGACAACGAACAGCGTCTACGGTCAGGTCGCGCACTGCCGTGCCCTAAACCAACATCACCTAGAAATAACGCCTGATAACGGAAACGTCATACATTGTTACATCATCATTAGTCGACCACGGTTAATCCTATTTCTACCAATAATAAGCCCTAAATTTGTGTCGACTACATTTGGTCAACAATTAAGGATACATTGTTGCTGGGACTAAGATGGTCAGGTGACTTTTGAGTTTCAGGGCCTGTCTCTGTAGCTGGCCTTGGATCGACTAATGATGATGTAACAATGTATGACGTTTCCGTTATCAGGCCTTCTGTCTAGGAGGTGTTGCCTAAACTCCCCTGCCATTGCGTTCTACGATAGTGAAGGAGAATGGCGTATTCATTACGTTTTGAACATGCATGTATGATATTATTGCGAAAAATGGAAGGAAAAAACCCGCGATACGAACCAGGAACCATGAGTATCACGCATATGCGATTCCTGATGATTGTTTACAGAAGCCTGTCATGCAGCAATTACAAAGATAAATAAACGCTCCTCTTTTCATATGTGCGCATTTTCTTGGGTCTTGTATAAAAAAAATCAGCATGTATACATAAAAAGACCATTAAAACCCATCAAGTTTGCATCCTGATACAGCAATTAGCAACACGAATGTAGTGCTTTTACAAAATAGCGACATAACAGGAAAATAGTTTCTGCGTGTTGGAATATGCGATATACAGGGTGAGGCATTTATCTTGAGACAACTGAATATCTCGGAAACTAAGCATTGTACAAAAAAATGTCCAAAATTAAAAGTCAATTATTTCGCCGGGGAAGTTCATTAGTTAAAAAATTACCCCCCCCCCTTGTGAGGGGGGGGGCTGGGGGAGGGGGTAACTTTGAAATCTTAAATAGGAACCCCTATTTTTAATGGTATATTCAGATTGTACACAATATTCGGGAAATGTTTTATTCTTGGTGTTTTTTTAATTAATCCAACCGTTTAGGAGATAGAGGCCCTGAAAGTGTGGAATTTTTAAAGTTTGAACCCAATTTTATCGATGAAGACAAAGAGTTAGAGAGTGGGTCTGCAGACATTTCTATTTTATTTTTTGATGTCTTTAAGAATCCGAAGTCAGAATTTCAAAAATTCAAAATTTTTTAGTGCACAAGTAAACTTTTGGGGGCAGCAGTCTTATGGAGACAGAGTCTATGCTTGTGTATTGAAAAATTGGGATTCTTCGGATTCTTCTATTTTTTGTCTTCATCGATAAAATTGGGTTCAAAACTTTACAAGTTCCACACTTTCAGGGCCTCTATCTCCTAGACGATTGGATCAATTGAAAAAACACCAATAATAAAACATTTCTCAATACTGTATACAATCTGAATATACCATTAAAAATAGGAGTTCCTATTTAAGATTTCAAAGTTACCCCCCTCACAAGGGGGGGGGGGGTAATTTTTTAACTAATGAATTTCTCCCGCGAAATAATTGACTTTTGATTTTGGACATTTTTTCATACAATGCTTAGTTTCCGAGATATTCAGCTCTCTCAGCTGACAAGATGCAGCGTGCTAATGCGCTCATTCATCAGGACCGACGCAGAACGACTCGGCAGTTGGCGCTGGGGCTGTCAATCAGCAAAGGAAGTGTGGATGAAATCATCCGTGCTCTTGATTAAACAAAAACATGTTCACGATGGGTTGCGCTGTCTTACGGAGGACCACAAAGCTCTGAGAAAAAACATTTCTTCTGAGTTGCTGCAACGTTTTGAAGCTGGGGGGAAAACTTCTTATCCCGGATTGTGACAGCTGATGAAACCTGGTTGGACCATTTTGAGCCCGAAACAAAACGACAATCGATGGAATGACACTCTCCACAGAAGAAAAAATTCAAAGCAACTGTTTCTGCTAGTAAGGTCTTGTTCACTGTGTTTTGGGACTGTGATGGTGTCATACTCATTGATGTGATGCCGAGAGGCAGCACCATTAATTCTGAGGCATATATGAACACATTAACCAAACTCGAGAAGCGCTTCCAGCGACTTGGACGCCATAACAACCCAGCTGACTGTTTGCTTCAACACGATAACGCTCGCCCTCACGCGTGTGAGGACGTCAGAACACATCACGAAACAGGGTTGGACAATGTTACCCCATCCACCCTACAGTCCTGACCTAGCGCCCTCAGGCTTTCACTTGTTTGAGCCATTGAAGAATGCCAATTCGTGGAAGCCATTTTGAGGATGACGAGATGATTCGCGCAGTTTAGGCATAGCTGCGTGAACAGAACAAGGACTGGTATCGACAGGGCATACACGCCCTTATGTCTCGCTGGAGGAAAGCCATAGAACAGGACGTAGATTATATGGAAAAATAGAAAGTGTAGAAGAGACATCATTCTTTCGTGTGTATAAGTTTCATTGTGTTCAATAAATAATTATTGAAGAAAAAAATTGTGGTGGATTACTTTTTGGGCTACCCTTGTATGTATGTAAAGGAGTGAAATTGGATTTGCAGATTTCTACATTACTATGAAATTTTGGCCTAGTGGAGTCGGAGTTGTGGGGTGGCAGTCACTTGGTCTTTAGAGCTATGGCATCATATAGCATGTGATATATCACTCGCTCGGAAATGACGAGAAAGGAAAGAAAATAGAGCTCTTTTATATTTTCTAAAAAAAAAGTGCAGATGAAGGGCTAAAAATAGATGAACTCATGGCTTTCGCTATTTTCCTATATCTTCCTCGGGAGGATTAATTTCTTGTTAAAAGTGTAGTTTAACTTCAAATTTTTAAATGTTGTTGCGTTAATTTTTAAAATTAAAATTAAATTAAAGAATAATTCTTCTTCTTACTTTGTTTTATAAGTTCGTTATCAGTATAAGTAATTAGAATATTATGTACATACTTAGCTAAGCACATACATAATTCTGTAATCGACAAATTAATAATTTTAAGTAAAACAAGGAAATGTTTATTGCAGTTTATTTTTATAACTTTGAAAATCTTTCATCGTTTGGCAATCTTGATTTATACATAATACTTTATTCAATGAAGAAAATCGAAAACCTAGGAAAAATTAATTTCATTATTTATAAAATCATAAAGCATTTAATAAAAATCAAAAAAAATTGTTTGAGAATATTTAAGAAAAAAATTAAAGAAATTTCCATTGGAATTTCTAAAACGTTCCCCTGCAGAGAATTAACATTTCCACTAATCAAGTTTAATGATCAAACGTTTATCTGTAATTGCCTGGGCCGAGCCGATTCATTTCAAGAACTTTCCCTTCTCCCTCTCCTTCAATCCTCCCTGCCTTTCAATAATTTCAAGATGGCTCTTCCTTTTCGTCCCAGCAAAGAATGTGGGCCAATGGCTGTCCGTATTCCCGGTTGATTTAATCAGGGAACAACTTGGCGGTAGAACATTCCTTCGCACAAGTAAAAAACAATAGCGCCGTCTCACTTTCTTCACCTCTATATACACGCATAATTTGAAGATTTCGTTGTTTTTAAACAGGTCTTGCGATATTAATGGAATAAATGTAATAAGTCATGATCCAGAATAGCCTACTTCTACAGCATAAGATTACTTCTTACCAAATTAGCTTTTTTTTTTTTAGTACTTGAAGTGTTCATAAAGTATATTTATTTACATCGTTCTTGAGAATTTGTCATGATTTTAGAGCACTTCTCCAGGTTTCGTCGAAAAGTCAGTGTTTAATAATCGTACCTAGATGTTTTGTTAAGCTCAATTTTACTTGCAAAGGACAAACAAAGTTTTTAAAAAATCATTGGAAAAACAAGCTAATAAATATAGCAGGACTCAATCAATTCAACCCCTTTTTAAAAATGAAAATACTAATTTTAAATATATTAACCTTTTCCTGTATCTTGCCTTTTGAAATGAAATTTAAAATCTTTTGTAAAAAAAATATAAATTCTACATTTTCTATATTTTTCTTCTTTATTAGATTTTTTTTTTTTAGCAGATGGGAGAAGATCACTAGTAGGGAACAAATTAATCACCAAATAAAGATTTCAACTAATCATTTATAACCTTTTTAAAAGTATTATTTTCATTTACCTTATGAGCAATTTCTTTATTCATCATTGCTGTAGTCGTCAAGCTTTTGAATTGAGTCGGTTGTCTTTGCAGAGAAGCTCAGCTGTCACATTCATATTCCAAGAGATCTTGGATTATTTAATATACAAGGAGTAAGTCAGAGAAGCTTTTTGCCATGTCTGAAAGAAAAAAAAACACACATTAGGCAAGACATAAAAATCCAATAGAAAGTCTGTAGAAATTAAATTTCCTAATTACTTAATGATATGTCATCATTTTGGTTGTATTTTATTTTAACCTTCTCTTGCATCCCATAATCGCGTCTTCTTTGCTAATAAATTGACTCGTACATCACGTTTAAGACTCTCTTTGCTCTTTTTAAATGCACTAAGCGAGGAGAGGGATTGCATACAAAGTCGACTAGTTTTTTCCACAATAATTTGCTCTAATCATTCGCTAATGAAGTCTCCAACCTCTTCACTCCTCCTCTCCTGTTTAAAGCGAGTAGTCTACTGAAATTGCCAAGAACTTTCTTTTTTTTCATTCGATATGATATCGTCTGCACGTGTAAACTTATTGCTCTTCTTGCGTTGTTGGATTTATTTACGAGCGTCCTTTTCAAATTTGCTCAAATTAACCTACGATTAAGAAGAGCTGATAGGTATCTTTGATCGGGTCGCCTCATGGGGCCCATGTGTGTGGCTAGACCCACCATGATGGCGACCCTGCGACTCCCCTTCTAAAACGATGCGCCCTACACGACCAATCGCCTTTCGCCCACGCCGCCCACTGATGCTGTTTATCCCGAACACATGAAAATGTACGTCGCTCTCGTCGGAGTCCTCAGACTGTCACCCATTGTCATCCGTGTCGTTTAAATGCTTCGAAATAGTTTGGCGTCGCTAATGAGAATCTACTTGCCGACGGGACAGTCCAATCCAAAGCACGAAATTTAAATCAACAGCCGCCCTCCATAATAGACTTCTCAGCATCAATAAAAAGATTGCTGGAACTCCAAATGAGAGGCAATTGATTTCCACTGAATTGAAGGGAATTTAATCACGGCTGTAAATCTTCTGGAGATTCCATCAATTGAATTCCCTCCCGACTCTTGTCAACGTCTCCCATCCGCTCTTAAATGCTCTCTCAGTTCCTAACTGCCTCCGTCCTTCTTGTCTCTCCACTTAAACGTTTTTGGTTGGGGTTTTTTTTTGTCGAGTGCCCAAGAACTGAACCAGGATACTAATTGAGAAGCAAATAAAACACTCAAGAATGAACATAAAGGCAACTGATTTCGTATGCTCTACGCACACAGCTATTGTTTTATTGCAGCCTCCTTCATTTTTAAATTCATTCTTCCCCGTCTCCACTCCAATCATAAATAAATGTATTGACTGACATTAGAAAGAAAATATTCCACGTTAAACATACGAAGCGTGCTAAACGTGCACGTAATTTAAACAACTGAAGTTTTATTGCTTTAAATCTTCAAGTACCATAACTAATTTGAAGTTTGATTTACTCGCATGCAATTTAAGATCATCAAATAAACTAATTTCCTTTAATCGCGGGATCTTTTTTGTTATCATTAGCGTAGCAAAATACGCTTGTAACATAAGAAACGACTTTTTTTTGTTCCTGTAACAACAACATTATTTATTAGAGATACATTAAATTTTTTCAGTGATCAGATAAGAATTTAAAATTTGTATGTAAAAGCATTTCGAAATCGTTTTAGTGTAAATTTCAAACATTTCTTCATAATGTCACTACCTATTTTCTTATCTTTTAATGTATCGATCTACGCCGCATATCATCTTGCTTAAAATGGACTATCAACAAAGATTAAGTCTCTATTTAACTCTCAACTGGCAAGAAGATCCCTTATAAGCTATATTCACAAATAATAACAAATATAAAAATCCAGGCTAGTAAAAAAAACAAATAAATTTTAAAAGAATTATTTTGCCATCATTGATTTAAAGAACTTAACAATATAAAATTATTATATATTCCGTACCCCCCATAATGTTCTAACCAACCCTTATCACTATGATAAGTGACCCAACACGATTTTTACCTCCGGGACGTTCAAGGGTTTTTCTGAAGTATTTTGTTTCGTAAAAACACGAATTTGATAATTTAAACTTCTTAGCACAACACATTCCTTCTTATTCGGAGATAGAGACCTGAAAGTGTGGAATTTTTAAAGTTTTGAACCCAATTTTATCGATGAAGACAAAGATAGAGAGTGGGTCTTGCAGACATTCCTATTCTACTTTTTGATGGTCTTTAAGAATCCGAAGTCAGAATTTCCAAAATTCAAAGTCTTGAGGGCAGCAGACCTATGGAGGCAGAGTCTGTGAATGTGTATTGAAAAATATTGGATTTTTGAAATTCTGACTTCGGATTCTTAAAGACCATCAAAACGTAGAACAGGAATGCCTGCAAGACCCATTCTCCATCTCTTTGTGTTCATCGATAAAATTGGTTTCAAAACTTTAAAAGTTCCACACTTTCAGACCTCTATCTTCTAAACGGTTGGATCAATTGAAAAACACCAAAAATAAATCATTTCTCGAATATTGTGCACAATGTGAATATACCATAGATTAGTGTTGTATTATATAAAGATTCCATTATATTCGAATAATTGGGCTGCTGAACGATGAAAGCAAGGCTTTCGAAAAGCGCTTACAGGTCGTATTTTTCCTTATTCTTTTGTATTTTGTCTTATTTTTTTGCCTTATTTTTCATTTATTAGTTTTTCTTGTTGCCTTGTTGTGGTAAAAGAGTATCCTCTAGTTTATTACTTAACAATTCCATTATATCTTTACATCTAGATGAGACAGAAAAATAATCTGGGCATTTTCGGAATCAGCGCATCATTTTACATCAAAAATACCCACATTTGTTTCGGAGGTATGGAAAATTTTTTTATTGGGTAGTGTAATGAAGGGCTTTCATTTCAATTAAAAATAATATTATTGTTGCAAATAGTTAGGAAGTCGCGATATCTTAGCATTAAAAATATAAAACTAAATATAAGGGGACCGTGCTACCACAAGATTATTTTCTGCGAAAACTCTTGAAATAAACGTAATCTTAAAAGTACTATACAATAAAGTGAACCAATAGCCAACTTCTAAAGTACAGATCTGACAGAGTAGGGAGACAGGGGTAAGTCGTTACACGGGCAAGTTGTTACAACTTAAAAATATCTTAAAATTTTAACACCAGCAGGTAGAATGGTACAGGGTGTTGCAAAAATATACAGGATAGTACTGCTGGGTAGCTTATCCTCTCGCTTCAGCGGCTGCTTCATAAAATGATAATTGGGAAATTCATTTACGCCGAAATTGGTAAAAATGGAAATTGAGACTTCATATCTTAAATTTATATTCTGTAGCATGTAAAGATATAAAAAATAATTTACAAAGGCATAAAAAAATTACATCTATGGACGACAGCATATAATTTTAAATAAAATC
Source organism: Rhysida immarginata (assembly GCA_023313115.1). Lineage (NCBI taxonomy): Eukaryota > Metazoa > Arthropoda > Chilopoda > Scolopendromorpha > Scolopendridae > Rhysida > Rhysida immarginata. The sequence continues at coordinate 12,418,768 of JAHWFO010001556.1, read as the reverse complement.
TAAGTTTGGAATCGCTAGGCAACGGGCCAGGAACTGACGTCACTGCTTAGTTTTCTTGTTAAGTGAATTAAATTAAAAATTAAAATTAATTTTTAATTTTAATTTTTAAGTTATCATGGAGCATGTTTAATTTTTAAGTATCATGAAATTTATTGGACTGCAATTTCATTTCATCGAAATCTTCATTGTGAATTTTTCGGACTTTTCGGACCTTAATTTCAAAATTCAAATTCTTCAAGACCTTCAAAATTCAAAATTTTTCATCATTATCATCGTGATTATTTCATATTGTAACCTTTTAAACAAGTGCCGAGTCAACAATGAAGTCCGTAAATAAATAAATATAGATTGGAGATGACTCCAAACATGATGTATTAATTTTTCTATCGAAAAATGGAAGGAAAAATTGTGCGACCTGGGTTCGAACCAGGAACCTCGACTATCATGGCCGATGCCTCTACCAGTTGGGCTATAGCAGACACCCGGACAACCATGCTGTCACAAGATGTCTTAAAGACCATCAAGTTGTCAAAGGTTGAAAGTCCAATGGGAGGCGGGCACCTGGCTCGCAGATCGAGAGTTTCTCCTATCCAAACCATCAGAAAGTTTGATGAACTCACAAGTAAATAAATAAATACAGACTAAAGATGACCTCCAAACATGATGTATTAATTTTTCTATCGAAAATTGGAAGGAAAAATTCTGCGACCTGGGTTCGAACCAGGAACCTCGACCATGATAGTCGAAGTTCCTGGTTCTAACCCAGGTCGCAGAAAAATGAAGTCCGTTTCTAAGAGATGTGAAAATTATTGCCAGGACAGTGGACTTGAGATTACTTGGACTGTTAGAAACTTTGTTACTTAATAATCTTTTACATTTTATTAGTTTTAAGTCTCTTTTTAATTATATTCTTGTAATTTTTTATGTCTTTGTAAATTATTTTTTGTCTTGTCTTTACATGTTACAGAATATAAATTTAAGATAAGAAGTCTCAATTTCCATTTTTACCAATTTCGGCGTAAATGGGTTAACAAAATAAAATTTCCCAATATCATTTTATGAAGCGGCCCCTGAAGCGAGAGCATAGGCTACCCAGCAGTACTGTCCTGTATATTTTTGCAACACCCTGTACATAGAATCCAGCCTCTACTAAGATCTAAAGCATTCTCTCCTCCTCGAACCGCTTGCGTGCAGGCTTCGCAAGTAAGATTAATTTTTCGTTCCTCTTCGTAATTTTCCTCTCACTTAAGCGATGCTAAATAACCTAGTGGATATTGTAGAATAATCTGGGCCATAGTGGTTCTGAGAAAGATCAGTTATCAAGTCATAATGTTACGTGGAAATTGCGGGAAAAATATACGCTCGTTTTCGCTGTTCGTGAACTTCGTTCAAAAGTTTGGTTAGGGCACGTTGTTGCAAGCTGTATCAATTTACATTTTCTTTCGACGGACAAATAAAACACCAATAATCATGACTCAGAGTCGGAAGAAACATTCTACCTAGGTGTTGCAACCCGTATTTTGAATTAACTCGCCACAAAAGTTGGTTACAATGTCTGCAGTGCAAGAATTGGGTACATTGTCGTGCACAAGTAGGGACCCTCAGTTTTAGTTTTTCTTTATTTCTTATGCTTTCAGTTTGTGTTTGGTATTGAGATGTAAACGCTAATTTTTTGATTTACCAGTGTCTGTAGTTCTATTTTAATGGACAAAATGAATGTAACAACCGGCCCCATTAACGATCCTGCTGAACAATCCAATGACCGGGTCATTGCCCATCCAGCCATTGATGGACATTACGTCTGGTGGTGCACCATCCTGCTGGAAAAAATTTGGTAAACTCTCATCTTCGATCAACAGTGACGGGAACACAGTGTTCTGTAACATTCGTAAGCACTCATCAGTATTTAGGGTACCGTCTATGAAAATTAGTCCAATTAAACATGCGTCCCATAACCCAGACAGCTCCATAACTTTGACATTACCAACGACTTTTGATGGATCTATCTGAATACAATGTTATGTGCAAATCCAGTCGATAGTTGTCCAGATCTCCTCACGTTTGTCCGTATCATTCTCGGATAGTTTTAGCTGCATCTGAAGTTTGAATGGATGACCTTGAAACAAAATGGCGGATTTCAAGATGGCGCCCTAACTCCAAAACTGTCCCAAAAGATGGAGCATACTCTATTTGGCTCTTTACCTTTATTAACTTCTTATATGTGTATATTCAGCTATGCCCAGTGATTTTTGACTCACTCTATATTACCGTGTCTTAACATTGATGTATGAAATAGTTGGCTTATTTAGTGGGAAAATTAATATATTGCGTATGTCGATATTAAGTTAGGTGTTCTTCCTAAATTTCTTCCTATTAATGTCCAGGGGTTTGGTGTTTTTAATAAAAATGACTATTCAATGTAAAGGGTAATTCTAAATGAAAGAAACCACTTTAAGTGTTTAATGCAAGGTAATTATTTATTATTTTGGGGGTGGCCGTGGCCTGGTTGTCTCGTCGGTTGGCTTGCCAATCGATGGAGTTCAGCAACTTCAGGCGCGGCCAGCTGCTGGTTGGGTGACGGCCTGGGCTTGAGGGCCACTGCTGGCGGGACAGCTATTTGGGGCGCGGCTGCTGGGGGACTTTGGTCTGACCCATTTGCCGATTGACCATAGCTGGTGTTCCAGCAGTTGGTGACAGCCTCTGGTTCGTTTATCCCCAGCAGCTTTTCCATCATGAAACCCCCCGTGCTTCGGAGGGCACGTTAAGCCGTCGGTCCCGACTGCTACTGTCATCTCGTAGCAGTCGTTATTAATGGGATGGCGCAAAACTCCCTCGTAGGAGTAGGTGCCGCAGATTATCGCTTGCGATAATCTACCCTCTGTACCAGATAAGATAAGATAAGATTGCAAGGTAACTATTTATTACAGAATAACGTGTAAGGTATCAATGAATAGGATAACTCTCAAAGTTTATATCTGTCATGCATTGTTATGCACGGTCCAGGGCACTGTTATAGCAAACAGAAATTGTGGGCTATTACGACATAATGGAGCAGGTTCTAATCCTTATTGAGATCAAGACTCGATGGACTACCTGTTCCAATAAGATGGTGCACCACGCCATTATCATAGCGTAGTCCATCGTTATCTGAATGCGCATCTGCTTCGCCGCAGTATAGCCGTGATACTGGATTGGCTCCCAGGTTAAGGAGTCTTAATCCCTGTGACTTTTGTTGTGCAGAAGAGGGGAGGGTTATGTGATGACACTTTATGTTGCATCTGTGCCACAAATTTCCCTGAGTTACTGCCGTTGAAACCATCGATGCGGAAATGCAAGAATTAGAGTACTGCCTGGACATTTTTTACGCTTACGTAGATTATCTTTTGTCTAATAATGACGGAAACAACTTGCATTTGGATTTAAAAATTGGTTTCGTCAAAAATACGCGTTGTTTATTATGTTTATTACTTCAGGAATGGCATTAGATACGTAAGCTATTCGGAAATCACCCTACGGCAAGCTCGTAAACAAATCTTCTTTCGCAAGGCGATGTGGTGTTTGAGCAGGTGCAATTAGAATCAAATGGCTGCTTCCATGCCGCTCGTCAAGCCATTTCTTCTACGAGTGTTGTTCTTGTAGCGAGGAAGTAAACATGACCGCCACCATCGAAGCTCCTGCGAACTGTGAAAATTTTAAAAGAAATTCCGGAGGGCAGTTCAGAAAAGAGGCGAGGCATGTTAACATAGACAATGCGCGCCTGAACACAGCAGCATGCACAAGGACTACTCGAGCAATACCGATGGGAGTTGTTCGATCTATAGTCCGAATCTTGCACCCAGGAATTTTCATCTGTCTCCAAAGAAGAAATGTCGTAGTTAGGAAATCAGTGATTCGAGGTCAATGAGGAAATGGCTGAAGTTTCAGGCGGCCACCTTCTAAGACGAAGGCGTGTAAAAGCAAAGCAATAATGACAATTGCTTATACAATTGTATGCATGCAGTATATTGAAAAGCAGTACAGATATGTAAAAAATATAGCCATATGTTGAATTTTTCCTCTTATTTCTTGTTATCTTTACCGGAAATCAACTTCCGGATAACCATCTACTAAAACTTTTGTGGTTGGCAGAGAAGGAAGAGTAATTCCAAATAAAACGAGAATGTAGCAACTATTGCGTCATCATACTCGAATATCAAAAGTATTTATCCTATTTAAATGTGAAAATGTATTTTGGTTCGTAAAACTAAAATGCTTAAAATTAAAATTAAAGAACTTAATCACAATGAAAGAAAGTAAGGACTCCAAATTCCATGGATAATCTGTAAAGGGCGCAATCGCAACTGTTACACAAAAGATAATAGAACATGTCGAAAAGTCGAATTCAAATTTATGTGGAATTACAAGGGAGAATCATTAAAGTACCTTTTGGGAAGAAAGATGTACATACTTCACTGCCGCATACTTCACTGCCATATAAAAGCAATTAGTCTAGTTTCTTGAGCATGTAAAAGTTTTCCGATGGGTATTCTTCGTTTGTTGACAGCCATTCAAAAACAGCAGCGTAAAGCATCCGCAAAGCCTACGAGGATGAGTTTTTCAGAGTCTAATCACCATGAACAAATGCTTGTACCATTAAGATTAGAAACGAAAGACGGAATAAGCATTTTAGTAGTCTTAAAGAGATAAATGGTTGAAAACCCTTTTCAACGGCGAAATTTGGATTTCTATCCGACAGATCGTGTGTACTACAAAAATGTTTGATTTTACAGAAATTATGTACAGCGGACTAATACGGGCAAAATTTCAATCTTTTGGAACTCCAATCTGTCTCTTTGCTTTCTGCCCAAAGTACAATTTCCTGAATGTATCTCGTACATTTTCTCGCGAACCTTCAATGTACATCGTTATTCTTGGTTTCATTTATTTATTTGGTACAGACAACTATTTCGTTATCGAACATTATTAATCTTCTGGTGCACATTTTACACGCAAAATTTATTTAAGCTTCTTTTCCAATTTATTATATTCCCGAGTATTGATTAATGGAAGCTTAATCAACATAATTCCGTAAAAATACGATGCTGTACTATTAAAGAGTGAAATCTCATCCATACATGGAATATGCCGAGAGAAATAACATAAATCTTTTCTTAATTCGTTAAAGATTTATAAATTTCGTAAAATAATTCTTTATTTAGATAAATTGAAATTATGATTTAAAAATAGTTTTATAAAGGCCTTTCATTTTACAAAATAATAATATTGTAAGATTGAATAATAAACTTTACGTTAATATGAAAAAATAAGAAGCTCTTGCGTTTTATTTTTATAGTATCGCATATCAGTTTATCATATCCCATAACTTTAATGGCCTTCTTAAGTTCTCATAATTTTTACGTATTTCATTCGCTTCTTTTCGATTGTGTCAAAAGAAGGCGTCGGAAAAGGTCACAGAAGAGGCGGACTAGAACCCAAGACCTTGACATACCGAACACCACAACATTAATGAGTCTATATCTTGTGAAGGAGGGGAAGTAAAAAAAAATTCTATCAATGACGGAGCCAATCCCCTTCAACTCTTGTTGATTGGTCAATTGCTGAAGGATAATGTGAGTAAAGGCAGAAACAAATCATTCCTAAGAATAAAAATCCCCTGCTTGCCCGTTTGTTGGGCTTTTACTGTAATGCCTAAGTTAATCATTTAAATTTAATTGAGAATAATACTTCCTTATCATTTACATCTATTTTTAGTTCTTATCTTGGACGAAATTTTAAAGACCAAAAGAAAATGACGCCTTACACTGCAAGGTGATGTCACAGAAGTTTACCTTGCTTAAGCTCTATTTGGAAATATTTAGATAAATCTCAGAAGGAAATTTGTCAATTATCTAATTATTTATTTGTTTACAAATTGCACGGGTAGAAACATTTACCCTGTAATTATTAACAATTTCTGGTAATACTTAAGATGAAGTTAATTGCATTTCTTTTAATTTATAGTGTTAGAACAGGTGTAGATTATAAAAAAAGCGCAGAATTTGAATGATCTGCGAAAAATCAATTTTTTCACTTTAAAATTTTAAGGAATTGATAAAAATGGATTTTTTTTTTTTTTTTTTACTTCACGGGTGAAATTTTTTAAAGCTTATAACAATAATTTTATTGCTAAGTTTCATACATTAGATAGATAATTTATAATTTCCTTGGACTTTTTTTCTGAGTCTGAAAAACTGGTTTCTTCAGACGCTTGTATCCAGTCCAATTTGCCAATTCTCCCCTATTTGAAATTATTTGGAGTCAATGTCATGTTAACAATGCGATGCGGGAGGAAAAATAAAGAGAATATTATTATTCACCGCCTCGAAATCCCACTTGAAAACTACTTCATGCAACGTGTAATTTTCATCTCAAGTGGCGTAAAAATTTTGGTTCCATTTAATTGACCGAATTTGGCCAGAAGAGAAAGTCATGAGTATGCACCAAAGCGTTTGAGATTGTGAAGTCTTGGCGCATTCATTTCACCCTTCCCTTCCTTTTTCTCCCCCCTTATCTCTCCTTCTTCGTAATGAATTGTTGAAATGTCGACGGGAAATCTGTCACCCCATCATTAAGGGATCTGTGTTGATGAGACATTACGACGATTTGCCTTCGATCAAAATTACCGATAGAGCGCAAAGTAAGCCATTGGGTGGCGAGAGATGCCGTCAGGAGGCTCACACGTTCCGCTCCCACCGGCGGGCAGCCCGGCCGGCTTCCCTCTCCTGTGCGGCCGACCAACCAAGCGATCGACCGACGGCCACAAGCCCCCGCAAACACTGACAGACAACCGACCCGACGCCGAGAGTGACAGCGACCCGGAGATTACCGGTGGGATGGCGGCTACGTTATACTTAAATTATTTAGTAAATAACAGCGTTGCGGATACAGTGTACAGCAGAGGATGGGACCCTTGTTGTTTCACCTGTGGTTGGGGAAATTGGTCGGGGCAACGACGTGATCTGAATATATGAAAGGAAAAGACCCTCCCCATCCTTCTCTCTCTCTTTTCTCTCTTCTCTCGTTTCAAATTCATAGACAGCTTCTTTGAAGTTTAATCGAGACTACGCAAAGATGGGCTTTTAAAAAATCGATTGCGTGCATTTTAAATTTACTTAAAAAAAAATTTAGACAGTTAAAAAAAGAAAGAAACATCTTCAAAGCTCGCTTTTAACAATCGATACATCCGCAAAGTGAAATTCAAAATATAAGGGATAATTTATGAAATAAAATTTATTAAATTTAATAAAAATTATTAATAGAAAAAAAAGATATTTGATTCTTAAGATCACCTTTTATCTTTCGAATGCAACTCAATGTTACAAATAATATTAAACATTGCCGTATTTTGAAATTGAATTTTCTTCTAATATTTCACTTACAAATGCTATTCAATAATCGATGATGAATTGTTTTGATGAACTATTCTGACGAAATAGCGGAGAAGATAAATAAGTGACGAGCTTAATATGGTGACTTAAACACGATGAAAAATGACTGTGACCAAGTGATGTTTCATAACATAAGTAGGTACCGAAATTGCAGACGGACAGATATTCTACAAGTAAATAAATTGTGCATACATTTTTATGTGACGATAAAAAATACCGTACAAATAATATAGCTGGATGATTTGTTTATTTGATAAGGCAATGGATAATCAAGAAAAGCAAAAACTGAACCATTCCCATAGTTCACTTTTTGTAAAGATAATTATGCAAATAAAATTGTGACTTTTTATTAATTTCTATACAGAAATGCACAAATGCACTCTGAAAGGAATTTTAAACGCAGAGTTATTATAGATTATACAGGCTGTATCTGAACGGTCTGTAAACTTACAGCATGAGTTCCTTGTAGCCGGAGAAGCAATATATGTCCCATGAACATAGGGCCACAAACTCTTCCTTCTGGAGATACAACCGTGCGACGTTATCATACACGTCAACTGAACACAGAATCCGGATATGAATCGCTTAGATTTTTTTTGTGGGGCCACTTGAAAACCTTTGTTTATTCCACCCCCGTACCAGATGTTGATACTCTTCGCCAGCGGATCGCGGACAATTGCGATGTCATCCGTAACACACCTGGTATTTTCCAACGGATTCGCCAGTCAATGCAACGACGTGTGCAGGCCTTCGTGGAATCTAACGGAGATCATTTCGAGCATGTACTTTAGCACGTCTGGACTGTTCTGTTACTGTACAAGCCGGCAACAAACCTACTTTGTAACGCTGAACGGATTTGATGTGACAATTATGCGCCAGCTATTGTAGGACAACGTCGCACGGTTGTATCTCCAGAAGGAACTCATGCTGTACAGACCGTTCAGATACACTCTGTATATTCTGAATATGCCTGTAAAATGCTGCATGTTCTTGTATTATACAAGGTGTCCAAAAGTCTGGTAACATGGCAGATATCTCAAAGCTGCCAGGTAGGCGAGATCCAATGAGTGTGGTTTATAGGTAATAGAGGGGGGGGGGTTCATTGCCGCACTTAAATTTGACCTTGGCCCCCAAATTTAAGGTCATCCATTTGCTAACTCGAAAACTATTAAAGGTAGAGAAAAATTTCCAATTGCTACCCTGTAGAGCAACACTACATTAGTCTAAAAATAATTTTTTCACACCCTTCCCCTTGAAAGATTTTGAGAAAATGGGCGAGAAAGTGTCGCTCAAGGTCAGGTTGAGCTGGCCAGGTTGGCTGAAGTTTCTAACACATTTGAATTGCAGTGAAGCACACGGTTGGGAAGGGGAAGCACACTCTTGAGTGACTTTCTCGCCCATTTTCTCAAAATCTTTCAAGAGGAAGGGTATGATTAAAAACTGTTTTTAGACTAGTGTGTTGTTGCTCTACAGGGTAACAATTGGAAATTTTCCTCTATCTTTAATAGTTTTCGAGTTAGCAAATGGATGACCTTAAATTTGGGGCATATACAGGGGGAACAAAGTCTGGTAAAGAAAATTAATACAAAAAAACGTATGTATCTGACAGTTTTTTTTAATGCTGGTACGGTAGGGGCCGAAGCAATGTAGGCGGCGTTAACATCGGTCATATGGAAAATGGCGTATATGAGAGAAAAAGCTTATAGCGTTCCGAGTACCAACCATGGGTAATTTATCATTCGTGAATTCTTCGATTTTACGTTTCCCAACCGATGGTTTGAAAGAGATGGTCGTATAGCATGCCTCCACATAACACCCTTAAACTTTTTCTTGTGGAGATTTGTTAAGGATAAAGTGTTTACTACACGGGTTCCCGATGTGAACACATTAAAGGCAAGAATGACGGATGCGATATTGACAGTAACAGAAGACATGCTGGCGAATACGTGGCAAGAAATTGAATATCGTCTAGATGTTCTCAGAGCTGCGAAAGGTGCACATATTGAAGTGTACTAACGATGTGAAGAAAAACTTTTGAGATGAATATTATAATATAAAAAGCGGTAAGTATCTGTCTGACAGTTTGTTTTTTTTTATTATTAATTTTCTTTATCAAATAAAGACTTTATGTTCACCAAAAATATCTGCTGTAAGCACTTCCCATTTAAAACAAAACCATAGAAGTTCAACTGCTTCACTTCTATTTAATTTGAGAACCTATTGCTACTGTCTATTATAAATAATCGTCTTCTCACGAAAATGAAGGAATGATATAATTAGGTTTTTATTTATGACAACTAAAACTCCTCGTATTTTCATTTCAAATATAAAAGAACACTATATTTAACAGGAGCGAGTACATTTTTGGTTATATGTAAATATCGGGCACAGTAAAACTGACACTTCAGTTGGCTTTACTCACTAGGTCTTCGATAAGTCTCCGATTATCATAAAGAGTACTGAAACACCATAAATGGAAATGCAACTATCCATGAATGTCTTTAACTGCTCCGACGTCGTGTAAGTTTTCTATCAGGTCACAAAATAATTTTATAGTGAACTAAACCAATTTAACTTTAAATATTAAAAATAATCCTCTTTTTTATTTAAGTTAGAATAGTAATGTTAATTGTCATACATTCAATTCTAGGATACTCCATTTAATTAATTACAATAGTTAATTCTTTATCCTTTATCGAATGAAATTTTTTGACAGTATTATAAATTGTTAAATTTCTGTTGACATACATTTGTTTAGTATTTTATTTATTTATTTATTTATTTATTTTTTAAAATTAGAGAAGATACAGTTGCACCCAACTGAGACTGATATGGGCATAGACCGACGAGTTAGGTCCCAGGGGCGCAACAAAAACAACAAATATAACTGATATAAATAATTGGTTAGTAAAAATTACTAACAGCTATAGGGTATTAGTAGTTAACAGAATAACAAATAGGCCGAGCGTTAACTAACAATCTCTTAACATATTCGCTTTCATAGTCTTTCATTTATGTATTCATTATACAGGGTGAGGCATTTATCTTGAGACAAATAAACATCTCGAAAACTAAGCATTGTACGAAAAAATGTCCAAAATCAAAAGTGAATTATTTCGCGGGGGAAATTCATTAGTTAAAAAATTACCCCCCCCCCTTGTGAGGAGGGGCTGGGGGAGGGGGGGTAACTTTGAAATCTTAAACAGGAACCCCTATTTTTAATGGTATATTCAGATTGTACACAATATTCGAGAAATGTTTTATTCTTGATGTTTTTTCAATTGATCCAACCGTTTAGGAGATAGAGGCCCTGAAAGTGTGGAACTTTTAAAGTTTTGAACCCAATTTTATCGATGAAGACAAAGAGATAGAGAGTGGGTCTGCAGACATTCCTATTCTATTTTTTGAGGGTCTTTAAGAATCCGAAGTCAGAATTTCAAAAATTAAAAATTTTTTAGTGCACAAGGAGTCCTATGGAGACAGAGTCTATGAATGTGTATTAATAATAATAGAATACATATTATTCCACGTCTTATCAAAAAAAAGTTTAAAGTACGAAAATTAAAATTTTTTAATATTATTATAATCTAACATATATATTTAAAAAAATATTTTTGGCGCGAATAAAGTGCATTTAGTCGGAAAGCATTTTGACTAAAAGCAAAAGAGGAAGGAAAAAAAACTGATCATGTCACTGATAATAATCTTCTGTTGAGTTTAATATCATCTGACTTGAGAACATTTCACTGGAGGCTTTATCACAAGACGTGATTTCAAAATTCTAAATTAAAAAAAAGCGACAACAACAACAAAAAACTTGAGCCACTAGTCTGAATTGTGCAATCATTGGCCTTGTTGTCTTCTCTCTCCACAATAGCGGTTGGGGCTTCCTTTGCCCCTTCCTCGTTTTTTAATAGAACAATTAAAGAATTGGCAACCGATTCATCTCTAGGCTGAAAAATTCTTACAAGCAAACATACCAAAAGCCTGGGATTCAGAATTTTGGCATTTATTTGGGCCATTGCTCATTTTTATGGCGTCACAATGGCGTGTTTTTGTTTATTTTTTGTCATTATCGTTCTTGGCGATTCCGACGGTTTCAAAGGGTTAAAGGAAGGAGAAGGGTCGTTGGAGAGAACGAGCGATGCTATCGGAAGATCGGCAGTAGATTCCCGCTGTCTGGAATATTCGAAACAAATGTACTTAATACTATAATTGCCTCGATTAAACTGTCGTCTGCTACGGGCTCGAACCACCAGGGGGAAGTTGACAAGGCTAGGGAAGGAAGGTCCATTTTTTAGGAGAAATGTCCACGGGCACCTTAGCCTCGTTTTATTGCTTCAGTGCCTTTCACTTGTATCCTTCAAGCACCTATCATGTAGTACTCTCGTTAGGATTAGATTAAGAAAATGTTGTCAAAGTGCAATGTTTTACATAAGAGCATTGTACTGATCAATTCTCAACGGAGCTAATTCGTTTTTCTTTCAAAATTTTAAATAAATTGGGAAAAAAAACTGAACTGCAAAAAAAATTGCAAAAATAAAATTTAATTATAATAATTTTTTTCATGAAACCTATTTTACGTTTATTTAAGATCATTTCTAAAATATTATATATGTTCTTAAAAAAAAACATATATCAGATCACTACTACAGAAGGTGAATTGTGATATGTCTGTCCTTATATGTGGACAAGAAGTTTTTTCTCTATTCTAATGGCTGTCCTTGTTCCTGTCCAACTTCTATGGGCAATTACAAATTTTAAATTTTGTTTCATCAAAATAACACAGAATACTAAGCTCCACACATGTTACATATTAACAAAATTAATATTATTTTTTGCCTTATAATACAATATAGTGCAAAACGAATTTGACTTTATAAATTAACTTCGGTAATTTATTCCCGCTTTTTTCAAGTCTACATAAAACTGAGTTTGACAGCGGTTTTTTAACGGTTTTGCAGTTAATAAAAAAAGGCGGGAAAAAATGCCGAAACTAATCACGTTTAATTTGCACTGTGTTGCATTGTTAGGCCTCCATTAATTTTTTTAAAAACTGCAACACGATAACACATTTTATATCAAATATGCCAGAAACATTTCAATTTTTATTTCAAATGCAAGAAAATAAGTCGCTAAAATAGTCAAGATAATGGGGATGTTTTCACTTTAAAAGTTATGTAATCAAGGAAGAACTTACTGATGAAAGAAAAGAAAATAGCAATAGATTTGCAAAGTCAAGATAACTGCTTATTTTATATAGCTATGGAACTTAACTAAATACTTTGGAGACTATGTGGCCAGTGCTACTAAATACTGGTATAGAAATGAATGAAGTCTGTCTGCATTTGCGCTTCATATGTCAGCTCTTCGTTTAAGAAGATGATATCAGAATAAGACTTCTTTATATCACAAAAAATATTTTCGTATTAGTGTGTTTCCGGAACATATCAAGAAGTTGTTTAATCCACTAAAGCATCTGTAAGGTAAACTGGAATAAGACCACTAAGATCATATTCGTTGACATATTGCAGAATAAATATCCCCCAAAATACTGGACTTGATATTAGATTGGACACCAACAAAACGGTATTTTTAATATTAACCAAATAAAAGGTTTGTAAAAAAATGGAATGAATGGTTGAAAAATAGAAATTAGCTAGTATAATTAATGGGTATTGTAATAAAAAGATTCCGTGTCAGAGTATGTTTCGAAGAACGGAGTTCTTTCATCTTGAAAATTATTCTAAATTTAATGGCTCGCATTTAATATTGCATTATTTAACAAAAGTATTCACTTGCTTTCTCACAATTGTTACAGTTTTTTCAATAAACTATGAGGCTATGAAATGGTTTTTTAACCTAACACAAATTCAAGGAAGATTTTGCCCACTTTACACATAACCGCGTCGGCTCAACAGAAGATGTAAGAGAGACGTTTTGACTGTAACCCTTTGAATTCTCTTCAAATCCTCCGAATGACATTGAGGTTTCACGCAAACGATAGCCGAGGAAGGAGGAGCCTGCTGATCGAACGACCCCTGTTATTAAGCAGGGATAAATTATGACGATTGCCAGTTGTTAGAACCGTAGTGATTGACTTTGCCTCAAGCATGAAATAGAAAGACATGAGAGACGAAGGTGGAAAAAAAGGTGGCAGCAAAGGCTCCTCCGATTTCCCTCAATTTTATCTAATAAATAAATGCTTTCGTTAAAACAAAGAACTCTAAACATCACAGCTTTTTTTTTCCCTTAGCTCTCTCTTTTTTTTAATTTTTTCCATCTAAGAATTTTTTTCTCTATTGAAAATAATGAGATATATTATTACGACGCTATTTGACAAATAGGAATGGCAATATTATTTACGAGGCTTTATGAAAGAGCGAGAAAAAGAGAGAGAGAAAGTCGATGGGGAGGGAAAAAAAGTGTTTATCACAGTTGGAGAGAAGAACAGTCCTTAACGAGTAAATTTACGTTTGTCACCTCAAGGATAAACCGCAGGAAGAATAGATGAGCTCTCTTTCGGCGACAAAAACGTAATTACCGGGGGGCCACGATTGCGTTTCCCTTTCTCAGAAGCGATCGAATAAAATGAAATCGATTGATTAGATTACAAAGATTGACAGAGAGAAAAGAGAGATTTTAAAGCTATTTTATAAATATTAAAGCACAATTCTAACGCTTTTTCACGTGCAATTTGATTGCATTTTCTGTTAGAACAAGATTTTCTGTTAGAACAAGATTTTCTCGTTCGTAAACCTGAATTCTTCAAATATTTTCAATTACATTTCCAATATAATTTGTTTATTATTAATCTTTTTATAACTAACAGATAGATAAAACCAAGCCCATTTTATCCATCTGCCAATAGAAGTAAAGGCGTTATGTTCAAGTCTAAAAACTATTACGTTGCACATGAAATTGGACAAGCAAGATAAGTAAAACTAAGGTGTACTAAGAAGTCTGGCTTAGGAAAATATAAAAGAAGGCCACTAAGAAGGTACCAGAAACCGAATATGCAGTGACATACAAAAAGCACAAGTTCTCCTCTTATTTCTCTCGTTAATACAGAGCAAAAATCTGAAAAATAATGTAATTTTAGTTTAAAATTTAATATTAAATGTGTTTCTTAAGAGGCCAGAGTTTTGGGATACCCTCTATATTACTTAATATATCCGTATCAAGTATGAAATTAAAAGTAATCCTTACCATTACAAAATCATAAACTTTGAATCTACAATTCGACAAAATCCTCACAGCATGTGGTAAATAGTGAGGTGAAACTGAAAAAAATATTTAGCCCATATAAATGATTTCTCCCGAGTAACACCGTGTTTTACATTATTAATGTCTTTGAGTGGCAAAAAGGTCTCCCTTCCTTTTGGAATGTTTTAGATTCATTGCAGGTATTTGTGCATAGCTATATACTTAAATTTGTCTGAATTGACGCACTCTATTGAATTCTCATCGCATTCGCTCGAGTATTTTTTCCTTATTGGAGCCAACTACCGCAGGTGGAGTAATAACAGGCGAGTAGTAAGTAGTCCAGTTAATGGTAGATGGAGAAATAATAAAGACGTGAAAGGAAGCGGTTGAATTGCAGACCTATCACGGCGACACTCATCAAAACACAATAGGAGACATTTACATTTAATTAAATTTTTAACAACAGTAATTTGGCTCTACTTACATCTTGAAACAAGAATTTTTAACGGGATTTTTTTTAAAGTTTATATGCTTTTTTTCTCCTGTATAATCCATTAAAAACCATGCAAACATTTCTTCTGAAAAACATCATCTAATTCTTTGTTGTTATTAAAATATGCTTGTCTAGAGAAGAGAACGTTCATAAGAAACTAAATTGCATCAAAAGATTTATTTAGGGGAGGACGTTCGTTTAATGTTAATTCTCCGTTTTAATAAATTTAATTTATTTCGTTAACTTTAGTATTTGATCTTTTGTTTTTAAGTATATCATAATATAAATATACACGAGAATAACTCACAAAATCTGAATCCAATGAAGAAAATGTTTCAAAAAAACTTATACTGTGTCAGATTTATATAGGTGAGTTCAATACAAATAGAAACCCCAATTTGTTATGCATACTTTTATTCAAAACAAGACAATAATTTTATATAACAACTAGCAAAGCCATCCGGCGTTGCCCGGGATAATTACACTTGTAGGTAAACAGAACAATCTCAAAAAGTTAGATTATAATTCCAAATTGGTTAAATAATAACTCAATCAATACAACACAGAGCGAAGGGACTATCCATTCTATGAAAAATCCGAAAAACACGAATTCTAGGTGATATACCGGGACTTTATTTAAACTCTTCTTGACTTGCCTCAGATTAAAACAATATCATCCATCTTCACCACCGGGATACTTTGGACCCAACTTTTTCTTGCCCTTGACGTAGAAGCTCATATACCCTCTTGCTCTATTCGAAACTCATGTTGTTAACATGTTTCTAGTGCCCGTATAGCCTTTTCTGTTTTAGCTGCAGAGTTTCTCTGACCAATACTCGTTCTTTCTCTTCCCTTTCCAGACACACAAATTTTTGCCAGTCGTCTAAACGTTTGATAGGGAGCTCAAGGGAGACACGTGTGACTCCTTTGCCTCCTCAATACACGCTGCCTTATTTATGTCCTGTCACTGCATCATCATTTTATGCTCATTATTAATAATTCTTGGAAACGAACGGTCAATCATCGCATTAAGAGCATCTCAGTTTCCAAAATATTCACATTCACACAAACATTTTTATGAAATGTTTGCATCTGCTATTCTACCAAATAAGCTAGGTGATAACCCCGGCGTGGCTCGGACTCGTGATTAAATTTTGCAATATCTTAAAAATAAACACATGAAAACGCTTAGAATTAATACAGTAAAAATTCATAATGAAAATTCGAAAAAAAATATTTTTAAATGCTCACAATGGATGGACCTCTCCAAGTATGCCACTGCTAGCCTAAATAATTTCTTAGTCATGTAATCTTATTTTAGATGTACACTTGATGTTGTTGCAATTCACACTCGGCTCTCGATGTCTTGGAGCAAAACTTGGCCATTCATCATTTTGTGTACTCTAGCGGTCGCCGATTCTTCTATTGACATGCTTACCATTTGCTCAATACAGCACGGAACTAAAGGACTGCCTCCTGTGTCGTCTTTCCACTCTTTCTCAATAGTCTGCTAACTCTCCATTATCTCCATTTTTAAAGATTTTCAAGAAATTGTTAAGTACTAAGAATTCTCAATTCTAAGAAAAGTCTGAATAACAGGAATTCTATGCATTGATACAAATTGAACCTTATCTATATTGAACAAACTTTGCCTTGCATTGTTGGTCATGAGATATTTCTTATTAATATGTCCTGCCATTATTATGAATCTCGATTTATTATCGATAATTATTATTTTTTCGAAATCTAAGGTAGACAGTGACCTTCCTCATGCTTTGTAGGTCAAGTATGCAAAATTTCATCAAGATCGGAATAAAACTGGAGATTTGTATAAGAAACAACCCCACCCACAAACATTCTTCTTTATATATATATATAGAAGATTTTTTTTCTAGAGATGTGAAGGTATGAAAGTTTCATGCTGACACATGACCATTTTGTCTAATATTCTTGAAATATTCTTGGATTAAATGAGTACAAAATTTAGAAAGAAAATTTTAGAATAAGCGGATAGATGTCAATGCTTCGCTTTTCTTATAGATGGCGCTTGCCTAGACAATTTTGCAAATGGAATAAAATCATTTTCATGACAATCTCGTAAAATTAGAACAGTGGTTCCCAAACTTTTTCGACTCGCGAACCCCTTTTACAAAATTTTTCGACTCCCGAACCCTTTCACAAAGATCTGAGTAGCACGAACCACTAACTTATAAATATACAAACATACATGCAAACAATATAATAATTCGCCATTACAGAAAAATTTTGGCGAACCCCCTGAAGATGTGTGTGAACCTCCTGGGGGTTCGCGAACTCCAGTTTGGGAAGCACTGAATTAGAAGACTATCGATCATTTCATTACGATACATAAACAGTGTAATGGCTAAATATGTACCGATTCATTAATTTTAATGATTAATTTCACTCATTTATTTGTAAGATTATTTTTTTGAACGTTTTATTTTTAAGAATGAACGAAAATATAAATTCTTATTTTACGGAAAGTGTCTGAAGTAAAGACCGAACATACTCTATAGTCCTACATAAAAAAATAAGTAAAACTACGTTTCTTAAAACAAATTGCTATTACACGATTGATACGAAAAAAGTGACCCACGTATGGACTTGCATCGAAGAGCCGCTGTGTCCCGACCAGGGGCGTAACTATAGGGTGGGTAGACTGGCAAATGTCTAGGGGCCCACGCTAGTTTAGCCCGAAGAAAGGGGAGCCCCTATAAAAGTTTCTAGCCAAGGGCCTCCACGCTTCTAGTTACGCCCCTGGTCCCGGCCATATTCGGGTCAAATTCTTTGGTACCTCAACAGTAATAGAAATGACCAGAGATTTACCAGTAAGTGTTCTGTCCTCAGTTATCACTGCTATATCATCAGTTTTGTTATCTTTTGCTGAGGCCAGTTTTGCTGGTACAAATGTAGATACGTCCCTTAGTAGGCTTGATCTAATTATAACATTATTTTTTTTTGATAATCTTACGAATTGTTAAGATGGACTAACATTAAATCTTGCCAGGACATCGCTGTCATTTGATACCAACATTGTAGCTAGTTCTCTGATCAAAATACCCCCATCATAAACTTCTATAAGTAGGCCACCATTTTAATGTAATTACAATATCAATTTAAATTATAATTTTAAAATTCCTTCAAAAACTAAAATCTACTCGAACCTAAATGTTGCTTTTGTTTATACATATCTCGGAAACGGAGATTGATAGAAGAATGAAACAAGTGGTATGTTTATTTCGAAACCGTAAAAATTTGATACAGAAGTTTCAAAATTAGTTACAAATGTTGGCGACAGGTCGCGCTGGGTCGCTTTAATCTGAATTCCGTTGCAACTTTTCGGATGGATTTCCTAGGATTACGCTGAATAACTGCAGAAAACGTCGCGACATTTTCAAGAACAACTGCAAATTGCCTGAGGCCAACATTTCCCACTAGGTATTTTCCACTACGTACAACGCCACCTTTTGCCCCCCTCCCTTCCAGATACTCTACGTTTGAAATATTTCTTCGTTGAATGTAAATCTATCGAGATATTCCCGTGTATTGGTTGGAATATATTTTTTCTATATGGAAAGAAAAAATTGAAGAATTTTCTATTAAATTTACTTTTAGATTAGAAAATTATTGTTAAAAGCTCCTCATATGGCAGCCTTAGGGGGAACACGATAGGGACCTCCCTATTTCTTTTAAAATGTGGCTCCAGAGATGCTTGCGCCTAATGTGGCTGTTAATACTGTTATTGTTCTTTCGAGAATTTATTTATACGATGTCTCGTAAAGATGTCTTTGGGTATATGGATCTGGAAATTAGTTTCCTAGAACTTTGTTTCTGCTTTCAAGTAAAATAATGAACTGAACTAAAAAAAAGATTTTCCCCAGCATGTCGAAGTTTTGTTATCTTTTCTCATTTAAGGGAGTTATAGCCTTTCTAAATACTCGTAAAGTGACCACTGCCGAAATGTCCGATTCTTCTATATTAGGAAACTTCTACGTGGACATGCATTTTATTGTCAAAAAAGCACCCTATGCTGTGAAAAAATACTGCAGAGCTATTATTCATTGTACACCATTCAATACTCAGCACTTACAATGCAGTATCCAATCCCAAATCAAATGTGAACCAGTAAAGAAACTGGTGCAATTGATGAGTCTGAAATGAAATAACTCGTTGGAAAATGCAACTTAACTCTGAAATTATTAACGAAGTTTAGATTCTAAAAGATAAATTCCAGATCTACTTTCTACAATAGTAAACATCAGTAAATCTCAAAAGTTCATTCAAATTGTTGAATAATGTCATTCGCGAAGTCTTGTATCTACGGATCGGTTCAAAGAAAATATGATTATGCAGTCAATAACCTCTGACAGTATATTCGTATATGAAAGTATTCGTACCAGAAGACTAATTTGTTATAGTATCTCAAGTTCGCTTTTCCAGTCTCAGCATTTCAACCAATATCTTTGAAATCATTAAATAGCGGAGGCAAAACTACATTACTAACGGCAGTTTCGAATACTTCCAATTGATTTTAACAACTAATACAAGATTTTGTAGTTCTTTTCCAATACTTCGGAGAATCGGCTTCATGTAGCTGCTGGAAGAATGGTGCGCACACTAACAGGAGCACCCAAAGTCAATATTTGCGTCTGTCCGCTTCTCTGAGCAAAAGAGATCGTCGGCCACCCACTACTCCTTCGATCCGGTAGCCACTGCCGACCGAGTGGGAAGCTCCCCTTGTATCTGATTAGTTCCGTCGAGAGAGAAAGGTCGTCACCCCAGCTGCAAGGAGAGTTAAAGGAGTCCGTCATGCACGAAGAACCGAATGAAAACTATCAAGTGGCAAGGGTTCGGCGGTGGCGTGCGCGATCCTATCGTTCCATAATGATTAGAAATTTATTGGTTTTCTTTTTGTCTGATGGAGAGCACGAACACGCGTGTGTCTCGCGCCTCTCCCTGTTGCCTCCTCGGTTTCGCGTGGCTCTTTCGAAATCTGGGCATCATGAGAATTTGCGAGATTACACAAACAGAGAGGAATAAATTACGCATGAAAATGAACGATGATTATAGGTTTCCTTCTACAGGCGGCCGAGGAAACTTCAAGAAAGGACTGGTAGGGGTGCCCTAGTAAAGATTACAAGCGACAATGGAATGAGAGAATTAAAAATAAATGTTTTTTTTTTTAAAACTGTCAAGTTTAATAAATATGATATATGCATATTCTATTCAAATGCATTTAATATTTAAGCTCATTTAATTTATGAGTGATAGATAAAAAAAAGATTACATAAAATTAAAACAGAAATGAGGCCGGACTAATACAATTAAAAAAATAAAAAGAAAAGATTGTTTTTTTTAAATATCCTTTATAGTGAGAAAATGGGCTAAATCAAATTACAAAAGATGACTTTTAATAAAAAGAACAAATAAACTAATTTAGTACAATAAGGAGTGTAGATTGTAAGTATTTACAGAATATTAACAATAACTTTGATGCTCTATAAAAGCCTTTTTTATTGCTCATTATTTTTTTTGCATATTTGCAGATATGTCAGATATTTGTGATTTTTTTTTCCTCGGTATAGTTTCTGCTTATCTACAAATATAAAATAACATGGGCTGAGTGACCGATTCGTCATCGCCGAGTCGAAACCGCTGAAACTATTAATATGAAATTTGGTGCGTAGTTTTATTTTATAATGTAGAGACTCGCTAAGAAAGGATTTTTGAAAAATCAAGTTGTTCCTAAAAGATCTTTTATTTGGGAACAACTTGACCACTCGCCTAACAGCCCGGATCTCGCGTACAGTGGCTATCACCTGTTCTAGGATCTAAAGGAGATCATCGGCAGCCTGCATTTCAGCGACGATGAACGAGTGAAAACTGCGTGATTTTCTTCACCGGCGGCAGCTTCTATAAAGTGATCATGCGGAAGTATATTGAGTGCTATGACAAGTGCTTAGTAAACTTGGAAACTATGTGGAAAAATAGTTAAAGGTATATAGAATCTGGTAAAGAAAAAATTTTGAAAATATATATAGTAGTTTTATTTTTATTGCAAAACGGACTTTACTTTACGAATAACCCTCGTATTCTTCAAAACAAATAATAAAACACATATTTTTGGATTTTTCAAAACGACCTGTAAAAAAGGGGTGCGACAAGAGTATTGAAGTTGGTATGGGAAAAACTGATTCTCTGTGGTTATCGATTTAAAATTTGGTTATAAGTTACTGGCAACGTGTTAAACCCGGCATTGTATAGAATGCCAGGGAATATATAGAATGACTAAAGTTTGTAGGCAAAGTATGAAATAGTTTAAATATCACACCTTTCCTAGGCATTCTATACAATGCCAAACGGCCAGCGGTCAGAATATAGAATAATCCCGCTACTCCACTAATAATTACCAAAAATTAGTGGATGATGAGAAAGGCTAAGACGATTACTAAGAAGGAACCACGGCACTATTGGCTGCTGAAACGCTATGATGTAATGATAAGGTATATTAACAGCATTACCTTATATTTGGAGCATTATCGCATTATCTCTAGTTTCCATTTAATAATTTCTTATGTGTGCTCATCAACTTTTCTGATGATTTGGAAAGGAAGAATTTCTATTGGGCCTCCATCTTGACTACCTTGTAGTCTTTAAGAACACCTCGCTATACCGTGTTTATGATGGCCCGATTGGTAGAGGCAACGAGCGTGATACTCGCGATTCCTGGTTCGAAAATTTTTCCTCCCATTTTTCTGAAAATATCGTTATCTTATGTTTGGAGCATTATCTCCAGTTTCCATCTAATAATTTCTTTACAAAAGTAATATTTATCTTGTTAAAAAACACTTCAGCGCTATTCATTTTTATGTCATGTACTCTGATTTAGCCGTTGGACATGGGGAAGGGGAAAGAATGTTGAAAGAACTTTCACTCGAGTATAAAAATATTTGATGAAAAATAGGAAAGAAAATTCCACAGCCTGGGTTCGAACCAGGAACCTTCTGCTCACCGTGCAGACGCGCCAACCAATTGCGCCACTGTGGACATGGAAGCATTAACGCTATCTACATGTCCTTAGGGCTGTAGATAGCGCAGACTGGTACTGTCTTTCCTACTGGCTTAATATTCGTCGGAAAGTAATTAAAGAATGGTCTAAGAGGATTTTTCTCACGCCAAACCTCAGATGTTTAAATAATTGATGAAAAATAGGAATTATTTAATCATCTGAGGTTTGGCGTGAAAAAAAATCCTCTTAGATCATTCTTTACTTACTTTCATAAAAATATTACTCGTTATGAGTTTGAATTGTACCTTTTGTGAGCCAGAAAAAAATTTTTAAAAAGTGTCAAAAAGGTATTGTAGTCAAGGCTGCTTTTACTGACTTGGAACTGCAGAAAAAATGTTGAACCAATATACGCGAGATCACAATTCACTGGATGTCCCAAGGACTTATTGTGAGTTGAAGACGTCTGTGACCACGAAATAGATTTCCGATCTGTTGCTGCCTGTCAATCCACAGGACAAGGAGGATTCGTGAGACGCATGTGCAAGATGAATTGCCAAAACATGAAATGCTTTTGTGTGAAAAAGAAAATTGAGTACAATTCAAAATGCCATTCTAGCCTTTCTTGTTGCAACAAGTAGCTAAACGCCATTTCTGCTTTGGTGTTCAATTGGTAAGAACATCCTTTATTTAATATCGCAGTTCTTCGTTCTATCTTCAGTGCCAATAAAGGCGTGTTTTGATACTTTGCCCATAGTGTACTTGTCATTCTGTATAATACCTATTTTATACTTTGCCCAAAAACGTCAGGCATTCTACAATACCTGCTTTTCATACATTGCCGATAATATATATGCTCTTCAAATATAATTTAGACCAATTTTACTATCTCCGTTTAAAATCGATCAGAGTTTCTATCTGAAATCCACGCGAACGAAATTCGCGGGCAAAAGCTAGTATAAAAAAAATAAATTGGCGACAATAACAAATAAATGCCTATTCGATTTTAATTATTAGCATTAATCATCTTATTAAAATACAAAACGGTAAATATAAAAAATTAATATTTGATTCATAATGATTAAATATAGAAAATCAGAAAATATTCAAGAGTTGATTACGGTTCATATGTTACTCTTCAGCTACAAACGAGTTTTAAACCTAAATTGAACAAGATTTGATTAACGATGAATTTACGAAAATTCGCCCTGAATTTCATATTTTTGTAATTATTTTCATGTATTTATTTATTTATTTTTTATTTATTTATTAATTGGGATCCAATACGTCCAGCCAGGGCCTGTATGGCCAGAGGCCGATGAGTTGAGTCCCTGGATGGATCCCTGGATTCACGACTGTTGTATGATGGTCGCAGCAGCCGGGGGGGGGGGGGGGCGAAGATTGGCTATCACGGATGGTCACCCATCCATTGATTAGCCGTGCCTGATGTAGCTTAACTTCACAGAAGTTGTGTTCAATGAAAGCCCACCAGGCCACGGCCACCCCCCAAGGAGGCGATATATTTATAATTTGAAAGAAATATACCGAGACAGAAATATATTGGCGAAACCATTCTTTTAAGAATTTAAAAGAAGTCGTTTACTGATGGCAAATGGCAAATTTCCTCAATTACTTGTAATTAAAAATTCTTCAAGTACTGCCAGACCGTAACCACCGAGAGAGAAGGCCTTTGCGATGAAACGTAATACATTGTTACATCATCATAAATAGGGCATTGTTATTCGTATTTCTACCAATAATATGCCATAAATTTGCCCTAACTATGATGATGTAACAATGTATTACTTTTCATCGCAGAGGCCTTCTCTCTCGATGGTTACGGCCAGACCCATCTTTTATCATATTTTGCTATTAGCAATGGGTAATCTTTCAAATATCATTAAAGAATAAATTGAAATCAATTTTATCTAAAATTCCTGTCTGTTCTAATTTTATGTTTCCCCGTATTTGTCAAAATCTGTAACTCAAACTTCATTAAATGAATCGTTTGCTTAATAATGGCGATAATGCGCATGCCTGGTAGCGATAATTCTACGGAAATTCCGATATAAAGCGATTCTCAAATCGTGAAAGCTGGTAGAAAAAGAAGCTTGAATAAATAAAGCGAATTTGAACAAGTTAAATGAAACTTTTGTAGATTGAAAAATAATGAAACTTTTTTCTTAGAATGTTGCTTATTTTTTTGCTGCATATTAGGAGATGCAAATTCGTTGAAGAAAAATAAATTGTTTCCGCTGAGTATGTGGAACACTTCGCCATAATTAAGTGTGTGGAACACTTAAGCCTGGGTCACACAAACGTAAAACGCCACGTAATTACGCCAACGTAAATACGTCGCAGAAAAAACGTCGACGTTCAAGCT